>JAKKZN010090859.1:0-12683 GCA_033441825.1 Pangasius elongatus | reverse complement strand
TGATTTCAGTTCTAGTGTTTCCCTTCTGTCCAGGTGCTATAGAGCTTCATCAGGTTTCATCATAACCTTGAAAGAGCAGATGATCTTTACACTTCCATAAACTCTGGCTTAGAGAAGTGAGCAGGTGTTAGAATATCCTTGCTCCTTTTACAGACAGATCCTCTCTCGGGAGGGGAAGTGGAAAGGGCAGCGTGGTTGGACTCGAGCCTTTTCTGTCACACTTCAGATAATGTAGTCAGCTATTGAAGAGTCCAGGAAGAACGGGCTCACAAGGGAGCTGCTAGGTGTCGGATAAACCTCTCGTCTGAACGTCCTGTTTGTGGTAGCTCTCTCGGTTTCTCTCTCTATGTTTCTCTTTATCTCTCTCTCCCCCATTGCTACCATTGTATGGTATTTATATAACATTATATGTTACTGAACCAACATAGCAAATTTTGCAAATTCATACAAATTGAAAGACCATATTATGGTAGGTAACTGAGAGTAGTTGTTGAAAGATTTTCTTTTCAGCAATGGACCTAGAGAGGCTGGCAGTCTTTTATCTAATGCACTATTCTATTCTATTCTGCTATTCAGTTGGAAACCAGTAACATTCACACATTTTCACTGGACCTGTCCAGTATATCATTTGTTAATTATTCTCACACCATTGATCTTTGCAGTGTGATGATCACAATAGCTGTAATTACCAAGGTCCATTTAGCAGCACCTGAATCAAACCCTGGGATGTAGTTGTTTTCCTTTTATCATCTTTCAGTAGCCTACCTTCACACTAGCAAGCGACAAGTCTTGTATTGCTTTGTAGTTTGTCTCTTGTGAGCGTGTAACAACCATTAACACTTTAACCAGATTATCAGATGAGCAAAGCAAGCTGACCCTACTATAAGCTTGATGAGATGATTGACAATATTTTCAGGAACCACGGATAGATTCCATATATAATGATGGCCATCTGTCGCAGTGGATATTGGACTATTTAAACATTTGTTGGAAAACGTAATGTCTGCAGATTGACAGAAACAAATTGTAAAATTGAATTGTCTTCACGCACGCAAATCTTATTTTGTAGAGCCCAGCTTTTGAAGACAACGTTATTTGAGCATATACAGTGGTAACACATGGTTTAGTAATGCGATGGTCCAATATGTACAATTTGGACAATATATATGTACTCATAGTAAAGAAGCAGCTAAATGGAGCTCCGGGCTCAAAAGAGTAAATAGCCAAAAAAAAAAAAAGTTTGCAAAATTTGCAGCTCCCGCCTGTTTCCATCCAGTTGGCCTTCTACCGATAAAATGGTGTGCGTGATGACATCATCCTAAAAAAAATAAATAAAAAATGTCAAGTTTTGGTGTATCACAAAAGAAATCTGCCCTTGAGTAATACATAATTTTGTGTATATCGCAATTTTTGTTCTATTGGTGTTCCACATGTCCTCAAATCTTTGTAAAATGGAGAGTATTGAGACAATTAATTGCAATTGGCCAGCTTATTGTCATTTTAATTTCACAAATAATTGCAATTGTACAAAATATCAGAAGACGGCGTGAGAATGGAGCAGTTTCTCGTCTGATAACTTCCACTGATGTGTGTATATGCTGTGTGCAGCTACTTAAGGAAAATTAATGTGGCGTTATTTCAGGCTGCCAATAGTGGAAGCCAATGAAATTGAATGCTGTAATTCCTTGGCGTGTCTTGTGCCACAGGTTTATGATGTGTTGGATGGCGCGCACATCCCTATTCTCCCCCCTGACAGATGAATAAATTCTGTCATGTGACATACTTAATTTTTGCGTGAATGCCATTTTTCTTGACACAAACTATTTCCAAACTATTTTTTCGCAAAATTTGAAGTATAGGCATAGAATTCATGCCCGAAATTTAACTGAAAAAAGATTGTCAATCCTTGTGAAATTTGTCCATGAGCTATATTGGTAAACATTTCAATACGCTAAACCTTTTTTCGCAGGGAAAAAAAAAAAACCTTGGATGGAAACGTAGCTAACGACGTTGGCCTTTGTGTCTGTAGCAACCTTTAGACATTTCTGAAAGTGTGACTAATAAAGCAGAAGTTATGTTTTAGTGTTGGATTATGAGCCTGTTTTAGTATTATAGACGAGCAAAAAAATGTCCTTCGACACCGTGAGAACAAATAAACACCATTTTCTGCATGTGCTGGTATCCCGGTCTTTCTGTAAAATACACAACAGAATGTTAATTTTCATTACGGTCAAAAATGATCAAAACTTTATATATATATATATATACTTCATTGTTTCTTTATGCTGGCTCACAGTGCTCAGTCAATCAATCACTAGAAATATTAGATCTAGAATATCAATCTGCTGTATTCTGGCTCTAATATGAATCTAAGATGTAAAGCCTCACATCAGTCTTATACACAGCAGCGTTGTGTGTGCATGAGGTGCAGAGCATGAGAGCGAGAACCTTCTGACGAACGCTCGTGACTTTGCCGAGAAAATGAACTGGTGGAATTAGTGAAGATCAGGGAATGAATCCGCCGTGCAGTCATCATTGTGCGTAATACACCTTGCAGGTGATGTGAAAGTTGTTTCTCTGAGGCGAGTCTGCGCTGCATGGTGGTGTACGGTCTCTTCAGCAGTGACAGTATAAAGATGGGAGATCAGTCTTGATCATTTGCCATCAGAGGATAGAGCGCCCATCTGTTCTGCACAGGAAAACACTGTGCCCTACTGGATATATATATATATATATATATCAAATTTATAACATTACCATATACCATTATGATTTTTTTTTTGGGTTAAAAAGAAGTTTGTTTAACAAAGTTAAATGTCTAATTTATGGAAGGTGTCTCTGTTGTATAAGCGCATCGTTTTAGTCAAAAGTTTTCCAGAACAGGAAAGTCTTAAGGACAGAGGAGTTTTTGGTAAAATGACAGACTGTTTTTTTTTTTAAAGAGAGGTGTGGGAGAGAGAGAGAGAGAGAGAGAGAGAGGGAGAGGCTGGTGAGGGAATGATTGTTTATTGAGACTATAACGTAGGTGAGAACAGGAACTAACTTGTCTCCTGGACGTTCCACAACATTAAATCTAAGTATAAACCTTTAAAATGTGCAACAGGGGTTTAATTAATAAATTAAATATTGTAATCATTGCACCGCGCGGTGCTTCTCCTTACTTCTGAGCAGTCTTGTGCTGTTATCTTGCACTCTCTACACGGACTCACGGTGCTGTCGTTTCTAATCCCCGATGATTTCCGTTCTTAATGAATTACGATAATCCCCCTCATTTCCCAGTCAAGTGAACAAAGCACCTGTTTCATCATTTCAACATTTACATTCATTTCACACATTTTGTGCACAATAAACTTTTTAATGCTCCCCTTAACTGAGCAGTTAATACTTCAGGACGCACTCCTGTTTTGGGCAATGCTCAACAGCGTGCACTGACCAGTTTATTGGAACATCTGTTCACCTGTTCATTCATGCAGTTATCCAGTCTGCCAATCACATGGCAGTGTAGAATCATGCAGATATAGGCCAAGAGCTTCAGATAAAGTTCACATCAGATTGGAGGTGGCAAATGTGATCTCAGTGACTTTGACCATGGCCTGGTTGTTGACACCAGAAGGGCTGGTTTGAGTTTTTCAAAAAACTGTTGATCTCCTGGGATTTTGAAATTCTCACTATGGGGCAGGTGGTATTTGCGGGAGGGGCTTTGGTGAGATGGAAAATTCCTAAAAATAAATATTTAAATGATCGTTTTAGACCTGACAACCTGTGTAGGATCGCCGAATTTTTGTAACAAGAGGACGCAAAAATACGGCAAAAGAGCAGTCTCCATCCATCCACTACAAAAAAACAATTTAGCATGCCTACACAAAAAACCGGGAAGTGGTGGAAAAGAAAAAAATAGCTCTGTTAACAGAAATATCTTGTTAATGAGAGAGGTCAGAGCTTACAGGAAGGCTGTAGTAACTTAACTGATCACTCTTTACCACCGTGGTGAGCAGAAAAGCATCTCGTAACACATAACACCTCACATCGAGCCTCGAGGTGGCACCGCGTTCCCTTTCCAAAATGAAAAATAAACATCCCCTCACAGAAAATTTCACCAGACGCAGACATTTTTGGAGTCTGCCGTGGCAGCATGAATCCATGGATTCATGTCAGTCGTGTCAACAGTTCAGGCTGCTGGTGGTGGTGTAATGCTGTAGGGATGATTTCTTGGCAAACGTGGTGCATATAACATTTTAGAATGAGCACATTGATGTAAATCAGAAACCTGATTGGCTTTGTTACTGTTTGAGTGACCAAACTGACCTTTTACTACAAGATATATGAGACTACAAGATATCTAGGCACAAGAAGGACTTTGGTGTTGGACAAAGAGGCTAGTTGATACACTTTTTATTTGCTGTGAAAAGATTCACAGAGATACCAAGATGTCTTTAATGCTGTAATTAAAGTACGAATATGGTAAAGGATAAGCGCAAGCCATTACTCAAGGAACGAGCTTGATCACACAGGCTATAGAAAGATATACAATGGAGTGGACAGTGAAATCTGGGAGTGGGCGGCAGTATGGCTCAAGCAGAGAAAGATGTCTCTTTGAGGTGAAGTGAGAGTGGGGAATTTGGCAATCAGAGATGCACAGAGATAACAGACGCTGCACACTGAGAGTCGGGAAATGCATACTTTTTTGGCTTCATGTCCATAGTTGCTATTGAGAGTAAAGCGAGCTGCTATATTGCAAAACGGGTGAGCAGAGCTGTTTCTGTCCTTGGACAGTCTCTTTGCATTTTTGTGAATGCCAGTGATTGCGCAGGGAGAAAAGGAACGAGATGGAGAAAAGGGTGGGGTGTTAATTACAAAAGAGAATGTCATCACTGCAGATGGCGCGTTAGCAAATCATGCACATTCCAGATGGTATTCTTTGCACCATGTGTATGAAACTGCACTAAATCCCCCCCACCCAGAAAAACAATGACATACACACGTTATACTTTTCATTTTCTTTCTCTGTACATGCTTTACTTTACAGGTACTTTACAAGTCATGGTACAGCCATTTAAATTTGGAATGGTGTCTGTGAGACAAGGACATTTCAAGAAAATTAGCTTTGTCATTGGGCTTTATGAAGAATATCTATCAAAAGACGCGAGCAATATTACACGTGCGCCCCAAATGTAGAGTCGCTGAAGAGCCCTGAAGTAATTGATGTGGACGGAGATAGATATTATTAATTTTGCCACTGGTTATCTCTGTCTGGAGTAGAAGAGGGGTAGTTTTTTTTTTCTTCTTTCTTCAAGTGATGTAATTGATCTCAGCTAGAGATCGTCAGGTCGTGCAGTTAATATTTTTGTTTGTATTTTCTAATGCTTCTCGATCCCAAAATATAAACGAACTAGTGGCCTAATACAAACCACTGCTTTAAAGGACGTTTACTAAAGGTGGAAGAGTGAACGCTGTAAGTGCATCACATGTGAATGAACGTGGTCTTTGTCCCACAAGCTTCGTATCTAACAGCACGCATACTCCTGCGTTAAAGTAATAACCTCCCACTTGCGCAACTTTTTTGTCGCAACTCGCAGAATCCCCACTTCCAGTGCTCGCCACTAGTTTTAACCAAATGCCCTATAAGGCGCTAGGTGGTGTATTAGATTAGATTAACTTTGAAAGTATTCATATAATGAATGTAGAGTCAGGACATAAATTCCAGCTAGAGAAAGTGACTAATTTGTGGGCTTTCCAGATATTTCTATTTTAAATATTGACTCAGTGCAGCAACCACAGGCAGTCTCTCCATTCCAACGCCTGTGATGTTTACCTGGATTAAGAAAACATGAGTAATTTACTCACTGTAAGATCTAATAACACACATCATTTCTTGCTCGATGATGGATTAATTAAGACAGCAGCAGATTCCCTCAGTCACTGCAGACATCTTCGCCTAGACAACGACCAGAGCAAGCACGGTGCCAGCTTGCCTGGAGGTACGGGAATAAGCTTTATCGTGCCCTCTGTATAAGGGAAGCTGACCGTTGTGCCCCAGTGCATGACCAGGCCATGGAATTATCCACATTACCAAAGGGACAGAGACAGATGGCACTGACAAGTGTCCAGATTATTCCAGAATGTTGCCCATGTGCTGCAAATTTCCAAAGTTTTATTGGGATGAACAGTAGGGCACAGTGTTTTCCTGTGCAGAACAGATGGGCGCTCTATCCTCTGATGGCAAATGATCAAGACTGATCTTTATACTGTCACTGCTGAAGACAGTACATCACCATGCAGCGCAGACTCACCTCAGAGAAACAACTTTCACGTGTGTATATATAATGCCATGTTTTTGTGGATCCTCTTAAAATAAAGCTGAAAGTCTACACTCCGATCACATCTTGATTGATTTATTTCAAATCCATTGTGGTGGTGTATAAAGGCAAAATCTGTCATTGTCCAAATACTTCTGGACCTGTCTGTGTGTACACACACTCCTGTTCCAAAACACTCACCACGTAACATGCTTTATTTGCACCTAACACTTTTGGGTGATTTTAGAGAGCAATATCTCGTCCTTTTAATCCTGTTTCCTTCAGTGATTGGACTGCGTGTGTATTACGAGATGACCGAAGCACGGGGCCTTGCTGTTCCTACTCATAGTGCCTATTGTGAAAGATAGGGACATTTTGCACAGCTTCTTTTCAAAGCCCTTGCCCACACACACACACACGCACACACATCACTACATCAGATATACAATAGGAAGGACACAGTGTGAAAGCATCCTCTCTCGCTCGTTTGTCCCTATCTGTCTTTTTGCATGTCTTTCTCTCCGCTCTAACCGCGCTACCTCAGCTAACTCTGGGGGGAAAAAAAGAAGCTTTGAGCTCTTTCAATAAAAGTGCACAGTCCTTATAAGCACAAGGCTCATCCTTCAAGTTAACACCTTCACCTTCATTACCATAAGGTGAGGTGTTTTTTTTTCTTCCTAAAGGCACAGAATGGCTGTAAAATTTTAGTGTTGAGTGGTGAATTTATTTAAGTGTGAAGTCCTGACTACAGAAAATTAATCCTACCTGCAATCCACACACAAGGGAAAAGTAAACCTGTGTGTCCAGAGGTCTTCATTCCTAACAGCAGTTTCTCTTTCGTCGCAAGTCACCACCAGCTTGTCTCTTTATTTAGAGATCCTGTGTGGCATGGTCATAGCTGGGTGTGGGTCGATGGCTCTCTTCCTGTGTTGGCGGCCTGCAACAGGATTTGAGGTGTCCCTGAAGATGCCTGCACCAAACAGCTAGGGGAAATGGTCCTTTACTGTAGACATGTAGTACAGACTTTTGCCAGAAATAGATTAGCAATTAGATTTATGTTGTAGGGTTTCTGAGATTGACAATGTTACATGCAACAGAGCGTGTTTATTACTGGTCATTGTGCGCTTTTGCAGGAGCGACTGACTTTGTGACTTGCCAATCCCAAAAAAAAGGTGGTTGTGTTTACTTTTACATATTGTTATCCAGGTAAATGCCTCATTTCAATATCCACTCATTCAAAAGTTGCTACTAAGTTGCTACTGCTTCTTAAGGTCCCACACTAAGGTTTCTGAGCTTTCCTTAATGCCACAAGAACCAAAGGCGAAAGCTCTTGGAACTTCATGATGGATGCGCCAGCACTGAGACACTATGGAGTGAAACCACTCCAGTGTGAATATTCAAGGCCAACAGACCAAACATGGCTTGCCAAACATTCAGCCCATGGTACACTACTACTCAATTTCACACTATCTAGAACCTAACAGCAGACCTGTAGTGTAGCTAGCAAGTGTGGGCTCGCAAACTCAGAGCTGAAATGCTGGGTAAAGTGGATCTGCTGCATTTGACACAAGTCAGACCAGCGTCTATAAATGATCCAGAATGATGCAAAAAAAAAACATCCAGTGAGAAGCAGTTCTAAGGGTGGAAGCTCCTCGTTGATGAGAGTGGACAGTGGAGAATCGCCAAACTGCTTCGAGCTGACAGGAAGACTTCAGTAACTCGAAAAATAACCACTCGTTATAATCATGGTGAGCAGAAAAGCATCCCAGAACAGTGTCTTTATGGAGATTGAGACATGTCTAGGCTGAATTACTATGCTTAGGCTTAGGGCTCTCTAACTGTTGTCACTTTTGTCCTAAGCAGTGAATGAATGAATAAATAAATATAATGTTTCGATAAAGTCGCAAATTCTTCTTTGTCTTCTTCTTTTTCCCCCCACTTCTTAATAATAATAATAAATAATTAATAATAATAACATAGAAAATTTTGGCCTAGTAAATATATAAATATAAAAACATGGTGTTAATTAACTACAACTCAAGTGTTTTCACACTCTTGTTTCTTGATTAAAATGGGTAATGACTCAAACAGACTCTATCCTAATGAACTTTTCACACATAAACCTAACAGAATGCATTAAATTCTCACTTTGAGGAAATCTGCCAGTCGTCTGAGCGCGTTCGAATGGGTTTATTGGAAATCGTGAGTCTCGCCCACTCTCCAGCACACGGGCAAGAACCGATGTAATGGTCCCTTTAAGAGCAATCAGTGCCTCTGTGGTTGCTAAGTTACACACATCAGGCCCTGAGAGGGGCTTAGTGCGTAGCGCAGAAATCCTTCCAGGTGCGGAAGTTGGGCCAAATGTCAATGTTTTTCGAAGTTTTTTTGAATAACTTGAATAATATGTGAAACAGAGGAATATATCGCAGATGTCAGAAGAACGCAGATGTCTGAAAAACATTGTGTAGCCCACAGGAGTGAAGAGAGATTGATGCATGCTGTCCTGTGTATCCGGAGATACACTTTTCCCAGCCGAGGTAGAACACACTGATGGGTTTGAAGGCAGCCTCTAGGATGGCATTTTGGCATGCTCACATATTATAAAGCTCTGGGATGTGCAGTGAGATTTACACAATTTTATTTTTTTTTAAAAAGATGTTTTAAACCAGAATTGACCGTCCATACGTAGCTGGGTTTGTGTCTTGGGAACTTGGGGCAGCACTTCAGCAGATGATCCTTGTAGGTGTTCATGCACCAAACAGACGCGTGTTTAGCTGTGCACAGAGCTCATGTGATGAAGAGCCCTGCAAGTCACTCCTAAACAAATGGGAAATCTTCTCTTCCTCCCACACCATCCCTTTCTTCCTCTCTCGCTCTCTCTCTCTGTCTTTTTCTCTCTTTCTTGGCCTTATTTTTGCACTCATTCCATGAGCCATTCTCTCATTTTCAGAGAGCTCGAAGATGAGAGCAGTGCTAGAAACCATGACACTCCTTCTACACATACATCACGGCATGGTTTAGTAGTCATCTTGTTCTCTCCTGTTCTCTTCTATCCCTCAATGATCGTCTGAGATGGTTAGGGGAAGAACTTTCCTCTGTATTAACATTAAATCAACATTCAACCAACAAAATATAGTCAAGCTGTTCATTGCTCTGGTTTGTGATGTTATAAAATGATGGAAGATGACTTTCCAGGTCATCCTGAAATATCAACCTTTTTCTTTTAAATTCTAGGCGTGATGTCACAGTGACTTATGCAAATCTATTAGTTTAAATATGTTTTTTTCTTTATTATTATTTCTCACCGAGCAGAAATATAAGCCGGGCCGCTGCGATGAAATCCTGAAGTGGAAACCTCCCAGTCACAATTCTGTGGACTTCCGACTGAAGATCTCAAAAGTTGGAGGAGAAGGGTGAGTCAGCATCATCAAAACACACACACACACACACACACACACACACACACACACACACACACACACACCTACCATATACACTACAATATGCAAATGGTAACAGCATTTTTAATTCACCTCATTACTCTGTAATGGAATAAGTTTTATTCTGCCCTAGATATTGAATTTTTTTTTTTTTTTAACTTCTGTAATTAGAAGCTTCTTGCCAGCAGGTGTTTATAAATACCAGGGTTTTATAGGTCTTCCTAATAGAGCTTTGTGACTTTTCACTAGCCTTATCTGGCACTTGAGGCATATGATGCTCTTAGTCTACTGTAGAGACTAATGATAGAAACGGTGAAATATATATGATATGATAGGTGTATATATATATATATATACCTAAGTAATTCACGATGGGAGGAATTTAAGGTTCTGTGTAAAGCAAGTAAACAGATCAATACCTCCTACATAAGTGGACGTGGTCCTCCTCCACCATGAACACACACACATGCAACTTGAGAAACCTCCATTAGAACCTCTGCCATTCTCCTGGTAGTGAAGCAGCGCCGGTACGGGTTACCGCCTGCGTTCTCGACGTTCAGCCAAGGAAAAACCCTGGTGATCTTGTGACTCGTGAAAGCAGAAAACAGTGCTGCTGGATGTTAAACTGGACCCGAGAGCTTAGCTTGCAGGTTGATTCTCACAAAGCTCTTGTGATGAAGAGGGCTGTTAGGCACTGAGGTTATGGGTCCGTGTCTGCCCCTGCCAAGCAACAGAGAAATGTGTAAAGCACTTGTCGCTCCCTCCCACGCGATCCCTCACTTCCTCCTACGCTGTCTCATCCTTTTATAATCTCTCATCCCCTACACTTTTCCTTTCATTATTTTCAAGGGGCTCACAGAAGCAGTAACGACAAAGACTAAAAGCCTAACGAAAAGGAGCTCAAGCTCAGCTTGTGCGAGTAGACCTGCTGTTCTTGAAAGGAAAAAGTGAAAGCAAACACTGTTTGTATTTTTAACTCACTGACCTGTAAACGGTGTAACCTGATCCATTTAATTATATGGTTTCATTCCTCTAAAGCGACATAGAATTTGCCACAATATGCTTATTGTGGTACTACACAATTCACGGTACTACTAGATAATGGTTAGTCCGATCTCTTTTTTTTATTTATTTATTTTTTTCCCAGTGTGCTGATGCAATACTACGCAACTCAAAAAGCGTCCAAGTGAAATGCTCGCTGGATATCCAGCTGATTTTTTTTGCCTTTATCGCTGGCTTTCCAGGCTCTGAATACCTACAGCTTGGAAACCTTCATCTGCTCAGCTCAAGCTCGTCTGCCAAATAAGTAAATGTACATGCTCTAAAAAGCTTGTTTGGTCACGATACATATGTACATGCTTATGCACAGAATCACAGAGCAGCATTGCTCCTGAAGCGTCTTCTGAAGCGCCAGGAATAATCATGCCAGCGATGAATATATTGTAGTCACAGTCAGTGCACGAAGATCTCCAGTGTATCATGCGTCTTATTTTCTGCCTGGGATGATGGCAGTGAATTGAATTGAATAATTTGCATCTGAAATGGAGTCCACGTGGTCCGTATCGCATGTGGAATTCTGTATGACAAGGCAGGAGAGTGTTAAACACACCAGCGCTAGCTGTGATGTGGCACAGATCCCTGGCAGCGTGAGAGATGAAGACGGACGGGAAATAGTACGACGAGTGTTAAACTTCCGCTGGAATACTAATGCATCCGGCCTTGAACTCGTTGTCCGAAAGAGAGACAAGACTCGACTAGTTATGCTGTTTTTTGTCCACTTGAGAGCTGTGATGTCTGCTGCCTGCTTTAGGAGCAGAAGAATCAAAAGCTATTTGAGCGGTACTGAAATCGAGAGCCAATTAAATTGGACCCTTGCCACTGATACAAGGCGTGTGACCTCAAGGAGCAAATCTTCCCAGTGAGTAATATTCAAGTGGCTCATTTTGTAACTTCAGCTCCGCTTAATTAAGCGAAAGGTTTTATTTAAACTTACTTGTGAACTCAGTAATAACCACATGGAACATTGGCCGTAGTTAGGCAGTGCTGCGTGATATAATCAGCTTCTCACAGAAATAAACACCTTCTGTTGGATATTCAATTCCAAATAAAGCAAGGATTGTCCTCCTTTCAACACAATCAGATGATAAACCTCTGTGTAACTTGTGCAGCGACTGTCAATCTTTTCAAGGTTGCAAACATGCCGTTCGGCTCCTTGCACGCTTCATCGTCCTGGAGTTTTGCCAAAATACAGAAATTTATTCTTTAAAATTATCCTTCTGGGTGATTCCATGACTTGGGGTCCCATTTGCCTCTGTTTGTACTTCATACAAATAATTTTTCAATGTTGAATCTAAGAAAATTGACATCTGGCCATCCAAAAAATGTGTTAAACCATCTCACTCATCCCTGTTTTGCCAGGTTTTTTTTTTTTTTAAGCATAGAATGATCGAATAAACTAGATTTTCTAAAAAAATTAATAATTGGCTTTAAATGTGTAATCTGGGTAACAGGGTTGTGCTCTGAATCTGTCCTTGTCAATCAGTATCCCAATTTACTTTTCTTCTTCTCATGATCTTCAGCAAAATTCACCGAAGCTTTTTTTAGGGCAACAAGTCAGATTTGTCTCAATGTCCAAGGAAGAGCCATTTCCAAATTTGATTTTGATTTGAGGGAAATCTTTAAGAGTATTCTCTGATTTACAGTTAGCCGTCCCATTTCAAACCTGCAGATTGTTTTCTCTTAACCCAGCTATGGGATTTTATGTAATTTTAAGATGTTTTTGTCTCTCATAGTGGTCATCATGGAAAAAAAAAATGAGAAGGGCTTTGTTTCACTTCTGAGTACTTAAAGCATTAAACAGTCAAGTAACCTTAAAGATGTAATGGAAAGTGGCATGAAAATGGTCGTGCACATTTTGTAATCAAGGCCTCCAGCGTTGCCTTTTCAA
>JAKKZN010090431.1:0-10435 GCA_033441825.1 Pangasius elongatus | reverse complement strand
TAGGTGGAGAGTGATGATTCGCTGTGGAGACCCCTGAAGGGAAAAGCCCAAAGAAGAAGAAGAAGAAGAAGAAGAGGATATTGTCTGAAATTACATTTTGCAAATTTAAATGTTTAAATTGTCTCAGGTCTTACACAGCATTAAACAGTAAAAGCGTACTTGCATACACATTTTTGGGATAGAAAAAAAAAACACATTCAAGCAATCTCCATGATTGGCTTTGCTAAGTAGTGCGCTAAGTACAGACGCAATTGGGGTGATTAGGATGAGTGCCATCGGCTGTTGAATATCATCAGCATGGCTTAATTGGAGCAAATTGAGCCCATTAGCACCTTGGGTCCCCTGGCTTCACTCACACACACACACCACACACACACACACACACACACACACACACACACTTGAGTGCCGTCCTCTAAATTATGAAGGGCGACGCTACTGGGAATCTCTTTAAATTATTAAAATCTTTCTGTGTAGAATTGAATTAAATTGATTGATTTGTATAACATTTTTTTTAAATGTTGCGACTAAAACAAATGACATGAGCAAAGTGGTGCGAATTACGAAATGGCTCCCAGCTGAATAGTGAGTGAGCGCTCCTTTAGGGGCTTTAGACTGCTGTGTCGTAGCTCTTTATGCCACATCAGTGCTTAAGCAAATCTGTGGCTGCTTTTTACAGACAGTGCAATTATTATTATTATTAATACAAAAGTGCACTGTCATCGGCTAAAGCCGCGTTTACGCTGTACCATATTCGGCCAGATTTTAAACGACGTGGAAAATAATAGAAGATTACAGAAGAATTACAGCTGGCTAATTAGCATGCAGTTGCTTTGTTCATAGAGTTTATTTACTGTGACAACATGAGCTATCTGTCTGTGAAGATCTGCACCTTTGCTGCGTGCACAATATCCTCATCATTTACTCTGACACGAGGGACAGGTTTTATCCCACAGTCTGTTACAGACTGCGTATCGGGATCACCTCGTACAGTGCGACGAATAATAATCCTAAAAGGCCGCTGGAATTGCAGAGTGTAAAGCCGGCTTAAAGCTGATCCTTGGCACGGTGAAATAATGCAAGTGACCGGAAGTAACAGATTTTGGATGTATTTAGCGGTGGAAAGTCTGATTGTGGACGGATGTGTTTACGCAGTTATTGGAGGTCCGATTGCAGTATGAGCTGAATGACCTCGAGTCGCCGGAAGGGGACCAGACACCAGCTCCTCCCACTCCAAACACCTCACCAAGCCCGCAGAATGCCGCTCCGCACACACACCCCTCCACCAGCAGCAGCTCGTCTGATGGCATAAGAGATAATGTGCCCTGTCTCAAGTAACGTCTCTCTCTTCCTGTGTCACTCTTTCTGCTTTTCGATCTACTTCAACTCCATCTTTCAGGACATTAAAATGGTCAGTGTAACTAAAGGCTAAGCATCAAAGCTTGCGCTGTGAACCTGGTCTCTCTCTCTCTCTCTCTCTCTCTCTCTCTCTCTCTCTCTCTCTCTCTCTCTCTCTCTCAGGGTGCGCAGCAGTCCTCTGAAGCAGTCTCCTGGATATCAGGTGGAGCTGGTGGTTCAGTTAGTCTGGGTCAGTGGAGAGCCGCCGCAGCAGATCAGCAGCCTGGCCATCAACTCCTCATATGGCCTGTGAGGGTGTTTTTTTTCTTCTCACTGAGCCTTACTGATACACAGACATGACCCAGCCGTGTTTCTCCCACTCATGCTAAGTCTCTTCCACACACTGGCTTATAGACAGTTCATACAGTTTCTTGACCTTTTGATATAAATTCCTGTTTGATGTCAAGCAGAGTAGAGAGCAATCTGTGGATCGTAGTCACAATCTCACGGTTTAAATAATGGCTGTTGTTAATATTATTATTTCTTATTTTCATGCATGCACAGTATATTCTTATATTAAAGAAAGATACATCTTAAAGAGGACTTATCTTTATAGAAAGGCGTTACCGGACATTCAATCTTTTTAAGCACTTTCAGCTTAATTCTAGTCTTAATTCCACTTTTTTTTATTATTATGTTTATTTTATGTCATTTTCTATCTTCTTATTTTTTGTTACTTGTTTTTGCTTCATTTGTATATTATAAAAATTAATTACATTTTCTTTATAGTATATTTTATTTAATCAGTTTGTGTGTGCTTATTTATTTATTTATTTATTTACTTACTCACCCCACAGCAAAAGTGCAATTTATACTGTTGTTGTTGTTATAGTCTTCTAAAATTGAAAAATGATTCAAATTAATTAAAATAAATGTACCACCATCATATATCTTTTGTCCAGTCCTGTTGAAGCCTTTGATTACTGAATAACTGAATACTTTGCACGTTTTTTTGTACGTTTTTTCCCCTCGCTGTAGCGTGGTCTTTGGCAATACTAATGGCCTGGTTGTGGTAGATTACCTCCAGAAGACTGTTCTGTTGAATCTGAGCACCGTAGAGCTGTATGGCTCCAGCGACCCCTATCAGAGACAGCCCCGATCACCTCGCAAGAGCAGGCAGCCCTCTGGAGGTGAGACAGCAACAGAAAGTCATTTATCTCGCTCACTGAGACACAGACTCGCCGGTCAGAGATACACACACTGCATACGGTTATGATCAGGCCAAGATGACGATTATTTTTTCCCAATATAAACTTTATGTGCTTGACTCAGTTTCTGTACTAAGTATGAAAAGTAATGGTGAATTAAAAGTGTTTAAGTGGTTAAGTTCTAGCTCTAGTCACTGGCACATGCGCTTCCATGCAGTGAAGTCCTGCAGCAGTCTGACAGAAACATGCAGCGTGCTGCAGTCGTGTGGAGGGACAGAGGTGGGACCTCCGGTGGTGGAAGACAGAACTGCAGCTCCACTGCCCTAAACACATGCTGCCCAGTAATGAAACGCTGTCTACGGCGCCTCGGCCTCAGACTGGCAGTCGGATTATTAAGCTCGAGCATGTTGGTATGCGTCATGGTTAATGAATGGTGTTGAGCAGTGGGCTCGGCTTCTGTCTTTTCATCAGCCAGTAGAGCTCATGGGCAATTCAGCCGTACCACGGAAGAATAAAGTTGGGAGCACAGGAACAAAACTACTTTTAAAATGTCTATCGCTGATATTTCACTGTTTTTAACTTCTCTGGTCGAATTCCAGAGAAAATTGCATCGTTCCTGTGGAGTGCTGGTTCAGGAATCTCACATCTATAGTGCAGAAATTTCAGATCTCTAATCTATCATCTGTATTCGAAAGGAATATTTTAAAATCTATACTCAGGTTCCTATTGTAGTTTGTAGCAGAAAACTCCCGGAAATTTCAACTTTGACATCACATCCATAACTCTGACTCACTGATCCTGAGCTTGTTTCTGCTGCGAGACAGTCATGTTAGCATCCATAACACCGGACACTGGAAGTCTGAAAAGGTGAAGTATATACCTGAAAGTTATTCGGCTGTATGAATTAAATTGCTGTTTCTGTCTGCAGGGCTGTGTGACATCAACGAAGGCTCGGCTACGTCAGAGGACCGCTGCAAATCCCCCACCTCAGGTAATATGACCTTCAGTGCATGCCATGGATCACTCAGCAGGCCTGGATCTATTACACCACCCAAACTCACAACCCCTGACTCCATCTCTTTGATTTGTTCTTTTTTAATATTTCCCCCCCTTTTTTAATCCATTGTACTGAAGTAACTGGTCAGAGGCTGAGAAGAGATTTGGAGGACAGTGTGAGATTGTTGGTTGTGGTAGCTTTGGGGAGATGAAGTGAGTTTGAAAAATCTGCCTTTATGCCCTGTTTTGATTGGACTGGTTTGATCTGGGGAGGTTCTGTACATTTATTTGACTTGAGTGATTTGACTCACTCTGGATACAGGATAAAGAATACCTGCAATTGCTCCTCTGTCGCTTTTACACTCTTCCATTCAGATTCAATAAAAGACACGAACTTGAGGCAGAACAACGTGGACTAGTGATATTAATAATATTAGGCCGAATTTATCAAGCTGCACACGTATGAATTTATTTATAAATCGTTTGACTGACGTTTATACCAGAAATTTCGTATTCGTGGAAATTCTGTCAGCTTGGAAGAAATGTTTCGTCCATCCCACGAGAGCTCCTAGGTTTGTGTAAATTTACATATAAGGACACTCACTAACGTTACCCATGATTTATGAGTTACTGCAGATTTATATATAATTATGTTGTCATATTTCAATGACTTATTTATTTCGATTGCACACGTTTGTGAAACCCATTCATTTCATATTAATAGCATTAATTAAAGAAATAACAAATATGGAAAAAATTAATAATTAAAGAAAGCAAGCCAACACAGATCCATAAATTAACACAAATAAAACTAGTTATTTAATTAAGGCAGACTGCAGTGAGCTTCAGCAGCGCACACCGCTGGGAATGGAGGGAGCGCATATTTAGAGACCGGCATCTTTTTTTTTTGGAGGATCAAAGCTGACTTATAATTTGATCTGCTTGCTACAGCATCTTATTTTCAATGCTGTGCAACACTTTCGAGCCAGCACTAATACGACTATCTTGTGCCATTTCTTTCCATGTCCAAGTTTTTCCAGTGCTTGGATTTCTGGCACATCACAGAGAGAGATAAGTGACCGATCTTTTGGGGCTCTTTAGCCTAGGGGTACGCAAACTTTTGACCTCAGTGTCCGTGACGAACAGGGCGTGTAGATATCATGTTTTCCCTTAAATTTTAATCTCAAACCATTTTCTTTTCACCATGCTTAATTCACCTTTTCTATAATTTATCTTCAGATCAGGTTACACATCTAAACCCAACATCTCATTCCAGATTTATTCCTCTTTACTGTTATAATGAGCTCCACTCTTCTGGGAAGTCTTTCCACTAGATGTTGGAGCGAGGCTGTGGGGATTTGTGTTCATTCAGCTACAGGAGCATTAGTGAGGTCAGGCGCTGATGTCAGCCAAGGAGGAAAGGGGTAGCAAAACTTGAGGAAGAATCACATATGGGTCAGCTGTCCACAAACATTTGGCCATGTAGTGTATATTTACTGATGTAGATGTGAGTCATAACTCTCTCTCTTTTCGTTTGCCACTTCCCCTCATTTTTATGTTTTCTAGCTCTTCGTGAGGTTTTGTTTTTATGTTTTGTGGGCGTCACTAAATGCAAATCGGCTGTGCTGTGAACACACTTCACACTCTGAGTGATTGACGTTTATCAACATACAAAGAAAAGAGCACAAAGAGAACCTGCGAAAGGATTCGTAAATCTGGTGCGGATTTTTAATTCTTCTACACACAGCTTTACTCGTTATACCCAGAGTTCCTTCAGATCCACATGATGCTCAGCAGGAGAAATGTGACATGTGCCTTACAAGACATACCGGGGGAAAACTTTCACATGGTCCTCACTCTGAAAGTAAGTGTAGACAGCAGTAGATTAAAAAAGGGATCTCTAGCAAGTTACACTTTGGTGAAAAGCAGTTCTTAGCATGGTCGCAAAACGCTTAGATGAGAAATACACCATGAATTAAAAAAAGAAGGAGAAGAATGTGTCTGTAATAGCGCTGCATTATGCCTACAAATATGGTTAGCTAATGATTTACTACTTTCATGGCTGTTTTGTGTGGTTTGACTTGTAGCACTGAACACACACACACACACACACACACACACACACACACACACACACACACACACACACACACAGAGAGAGAGAGAGAGAGAGAGAGAGAGAGAGAGAGAGAGAGAGAGAGAGAGAGAGAGAGAGAGAGACTTGTAAGGGATCAGCCAGCTTGGCCTTGATCCATCATTAGACGGAGGCAGCTCCCTGGGTTGAGGTCTCGTCTCTTGAGCACAGACGGTGTCCATTTTACAAAATCTATACTATCTATTCAAAACTGCATCAAGAAAATGCATATTCTTGGTGTTAGCTACCGACAAAGAGTAAACTTTAAAAAATAAATAAATAAAAAAGAGGTAAAATCAGTACCGAAATGTCAGGGTAGAACTGTAATGCAGTTTGAAAGTGAAGTGACCTTTCCCTCAGAGCAAAGCACCTGCAGCTAATTTCCTAACAAGTGGCTTGATTAGGAAACGAAATCACCACCTCGTACCTGCTGCTACACTTTACTACAGGCAGAAATTAGATAAATAATCATTAGGCTTCATCATGTATTTAGTCGCAGCTGCACTGCATCACCATCTTTCTCCGAAACAGACAGAGAGAACTTTTCTAACTGCACAATGCTTTACTTCCTTCCCAAAAAAGTGCTGACGTCTAACCATCAGCAATTCTACAATGGCGGCGGTAGAGGAGGTAAGATGGACAGAGAGAGGAAGAGACCCCACCCTGTGTGTGCAACCACTGTCTCTGTCTGGAAAAGAAAAAGAGCAACAGTATAGAAAAAACTATATATCTGTTGGATTGATCTGAAAGGATTATGTGGACTGCATGCTACGTGTCTGTAGCACGTGTGTAGTGTGTAGCGTGGTGCATCTGACTTCACTTGTCACGTCGATGCGTCACCGGTTGGGTCACATGACCATCTGTCTGTCAATATGGTGGATCTCTTTTTATTTCCGTCGAATAAATGTTACAGTTTAGTTTCTAAGCGTAGGCTAGAATGGCGTAAGGTGTTAAATAAATTCTCGCCCATTTGTGGGAGAATAAGTGTTAGGGTTTATCCGTAAATACGAAATGTCAGGTCACATTCTCCTATGGGTCTTAAGTTATTTCTTTTAATTATAATTCTATAGCCATTCAGGATTCAGTAGAACGCCGTTTGATTACCCTCGACCACCATGGCTCGCTGGTTTTGTTCTCCTGTTCGGTGCATGCTTGTGGCATGGGATGCTGGCAGTTTCATTCCTCCAGGGCATCGTGAGACCCAACATCCACTACCTGGTCATGTCTGTCCAGCATGCGGCATTTAATTAAGCATTTGTTTTGTCTCTGATTCTCATTACAGTGTTACGTCTGCGCTGTCTGTGTCCCGTCCCCCCGTCTCCCCCCCCCACCCCTTTCTGAATTTCTGCGAATATTTTCAGCTGTGTTGTCGCCCGTTTCCCCGGTGTGATCAAAGAAAAAAAAAAGTGCATGACTATATCCTCGACCGTTCTTGAAAGTTTGTAAAGAGAAGTGTTTTCTTTCTTCCAGCAAAGATGTCACGGAAATTAAGCTTGCCTACTGAGCTAAAGCCAGACTTGGGTAAGCTTCGACACGTTCATATTTCATAGCTTTTTGAAAATGGGGCCCAACATCATCACATTTGTCTGGAGTCTGGAGAGTCATCATTTTTGTCTCATGTCAGTGAGTGGAGACGTGATAGCTCCCGGGAGACCGTGGAGTTATTTCAGAGCTGTATTAATTGTGACACTGTGAAGCCACATGACGTACAAATAACTCTTAACAGCTGTTAATTGAACAGCTGTTATTCCACGCGATATTAATGAACTCTTTAATGGATTTCCTTCAGACCCACTCCCCCTCCTTACTCCTTATTCAGACTCCGAGTCGGTGTGTGAAAGCTCGTTTTTTTTTCTTCGTAGCTGGACACACTGTTCCTGACCAATGCTCGGTCTAACGTTTCTTAATGTTCACAGCTCTTTCTTTAAATATATACAGAAATGAGGTCAGATTCGGTCAGGTCAGCTGATTAAAAACAGGAGAAAATCGATCAGTGTGGGTGTTTATACTTGCATGAGCTTCACTGAGGCATTAACTAAATTTACTGGACTTCCATCTGTGGTAATTTATCGTTGTCAATATGTCATTGTTGCACTGGACAGGCATATCGACATGCCCATCGCACACTGACTGGGTTACCAGTAGCTCTGCTTTTTCCTGCTGGATTCCCTGTGTTACAAAATTTCCCTTTAACAAATGTTTAGGGCATTGTCAAATCAAATAAGGACATTTTATACCACATAATATGGCCAAAATAGATGAAAAGACCTGAATTCAGCTGAAACTGACCTCAGGAAATGTTGTAAAAATGGTAAACACACCACTGGGCTTTATATCCTGTTATATGTTTTACACTCCCAGTAGAGCCACTCTTCTGCACAACTAATCCAAAAGTTCCAGCCATATTTCTTCTTCTTTTTTTTCTTTTTGCACTTTTTCACAACAGAACCTTTTCAGTGACATTTCAAGCATGTGGTCATCCAGTGCATTTGCATCCAGTGAAGAAACACACCTCAATATGTCAAAAATGCCATGGTTTCACGGTCAAAACATCATCACAGCGACAGGATGCCATTTACCTGGTTTCATTTTTTGTGTTGTTTTTTTTTTTTTTGCCTGATTCAGTGGAGAAGTGCATATGGGCTTCCTCACCCAGCATAAACAATGAAAATCACCCTTTAC
This sequence comes from Pangasius elongatus, assembly GCA_033441825.1. NCBI lineage: Eukaryota > Metazoa > Chordata > Actinopteri > Siluriformes > Pangasiidae > Pangasius > Pangasius elongatus. Next base: position 2,077 of record JAKKZN010090431.1, on the reverse strand, counting down.
CCATGTGTCACTGTTACAGCAGATATTTAATGAAGCATTTTTGGAATGGGAGCTTTACTTCTTCTTGTTTTCCCCCTACTGTCTTACTCTCTGTATGTCCACCGCGGGGTGCCATACCGCTAGACAACAGGGACAACTCCTTCAGCCGCTCGCGCAGCTCCAGCGTGACCAGCATCGATAAGGAAGCACGGGAAGCCATAACGTCCTTCTACTTCTCGCAGACGTATACGCGTAAAATGGACAGCTCCCTAAGCCCCGCCCTGTGGGTGGGCACCTCCCTGGGTACGGTCCTTGCTATCTCCCTGAACATGCCCCCTCCAGGAGAGCAACGGCTACTGCAGCCGGTCATCGTCTCTCCCAGTGGTGAGTTTAGGAATGAGTTATCTCACTTATATTTTGTAAAGAAGATCCCGTCAAACTTCACCTCACAAACTCAGCACATAGGGAACCGTAATAACTGAGTCAGTAACAGCGACTAGTTACTAAAAGACAGCGACATTGTGTGGTGTGATAAAATTTTAAAAAAGCAATTACAGTTACAAACATTAAAAATTGGGTAATGATTCCAGTACTGGTTTTTGATCATTGGTGTACTTCTTAGAAGTGGATTCAGACTCACTCTTATATCTTCTCCCGATCTGTTCAGGCACTTTCATTAGACTGAAAGGAAGCATCATCCGGATGGCGTTCATGGACGGGTCAGGCTCACTGCTGCCACCCGCCTCCGAGCTGTGGTATGAAGCGAACGCCGACGGTGAGGAGAAGGAGAGAGTGAGGAGGAGGAGGCCGGTGTCCGTCTCGCCCTCCACCTCACAAGACCTGAATGAGAGCCAGTATATGGTGGTATGCTCAGAGAAGCAGGCCAAAGTGATGTCACTACCCTCGCAAACCTGCATCTTCAAGCACAACATCACAGAGACCTCGTTTGTGCTGCGGGCAGACGTGGTGCACGCGGGCCCAGGCGTCTGTGTGGCGTGCTTCTGTGCCAACGGACACATCATGACCCTCAGGTACGCTGTGCATGCAGGATGCTTTTCTGGAAGAGGTCTTCTTTCTACTGCATGTTTTATCAATGGTTCGTCAAGTCAGTTAACATTTAAAGGTGTAATCTGTATTCATCTGTAATTTTTACTAGTCATACAACTGTTGTACAACGTCAGTGTGTCTTGGCGTAAGTCTCTGGAACGGTACTGTGAGGATGAACACCATCTTTCTAAAGGATGCTTCCTCATTTAGTGTTTTGATGATGGTGGTGGAGAGCATTCTCTTGACTCTCTTGAAAATCTCCTATAGTATGTGATTCCATCATTTTCATGTTTATCAAGCCATTCAGTGACCCCTTGTACCCTGTGGAAGGGGGTGGGGTTGTCCTGGAAGAGACCGCAATCTCTCATAACTGAGATCTTGCAATACAAAACCAAAAACGTTGCATGAGCTGAAGTTTGGCAGGATTTCCAACTCAAAAAACCGTGCAAAAAGACATGATGCTAGCCCAGAATATTTGGGCATAAGACAGGTAGATGTATTCTTCTTTTTCTCATCCTTTGTTTGGTAAGCGAGGGTTAGGGTTAGTGTGCACACATTTCTGATTTCTGTATCTACATTGACAAAGACCAAGTTCATTAACATGATGCTAATAAGAAGTGCTAAGAGGAGGACCGTTTTGAGTAGCAGCAGCACGTGCAAGTGCGGGACCTTCAGAGGAGATTCTGACAGTGTGTGTAAATAACAGTTTCTTGATTTGAGAAAGACATTGTTGCTTTGAAACGTAGTCCGCTTACTTAGTCAGTCACATGAGAGAGATGGACAGAAAGCTTTCCAGAAAGTTCCACAGGGCATCTGATTCAGAAGTTGAATAAAGTTATTGTAAAGATGCATTGTCCTCCTCAACTGCTGTGTGATTGGCCGATTGGATAAATGGTGTGCAGGTGTTCCTATTAAAATGGGCAATAAAGTGGAGTGTATATATGGTATTTTATTGGCGTGTGTGTGTGTATCTTGTTGACATGCTAGGAATACCTTATTCCTATAGCTGGTTTTTACTTTTTACTTCACCAGGAACACTTAATAACACAGA
>JAKKZN010090275.1:0-19822 GCA_033441825.1 Pangasius elongatus | reverse complement strand
CTAGTGCACTAATAAAGGGAGTAGGAAGCGATTTGAAACTCGGCGTCGACCGGGAAAAGGAAAAGGACCCAAAGCTGTCCGTGAACTTGCCTTAATAAAAAGGTGCATAGCGGAAATCTTCTTAAAACGTCGTTCGGAGAGCGGTTTTAAACCAAGCGTGAAATAAACACGAGTACAAGAGGTGCTTTTATGGTTTGTCCGAGAGAAAACACCTGCAAATCTGTAAAAAAAACTCACTGCAGGGTGTAACCTGGAAAAAGACCGGCGAGGTGATCATCTGTTCTTGTGATCATGTCGCCCTCTAGTGGACCGGAGAACAACAGAAAAACAGAAAAATTATTACGCGACTATCAGTTTATTGTTCGTAATTACTAAATAACTGTCAAAAGTTCTATTGATGTTTAGAAAACTAAATATATGTTTAGAATAACTAAATACTACAACAACAACAACAACAACAACAATTAATGATTTTATCTGTTACAACAAAAGTTATAACAGGACCTAACTTGTTTTGGGGATTGTCTACACCAATAAAAGTAACAATAAATGGATAAAAGTACAATTAATGCATAACAAAAAAATCAAATCGCAGGTAAATTGTCATGGTATAAGAGCAATAAATCATTTGGGCCATGTTCATTTATTTATTTATTTATTTATTTATTTATTTATTTATTTATTTTATGGGTTTGTGTTAAACTCATCAGTAGACTAATCTATAACAGTCTACAGTCTGATATTTAAAAATTAAAGATCTTGATCTTTCCTGTTTGTGTCTAAGGTTCTTGGCATGCTTTCCCCTAAAGCCTTTCAGAGAGATATGGGCTACATGCCAGGTTTCTGGTTATCAGAAGCTGAGAGCTGTTTCGGTTTCATTTCCTCGCTGGCTTGTCATTGCTGTCTGTAGCACACATCCTTTACAAGCCTGCTTGTTATATTTGCATGTCACGGAATAATAGACCCCATGGCTTCCATCGTGTCTTCCCTGAGCGCTGAGAAAGAGGTGGCACTACAGCAGTTTTTCTCCAGTCGTGTTTGTTTTCATCTTCTGTACAAGAGCAGTCATCATGGAGCCACTGTTAACCAGCTCCTCAACAGGTTTGACAAACATGGGAAATATCTGCTCACAGTATTTCTGAAATCGGGGTCAGTCAGAGGTGCTTTCATGAGTAAACCTCTGAAGTATGGAGATGAATACTCAGATGAAGAAGTGTTTGTGTTTAAAGTGAAAGATTACTATGGCCAGCGGTTTCCAGGGTTAAACTATACCACAGCTGTCACTGTTAGTGTAGGTTCAGTTTCTATCTCTTTTGGAAAAGGCTTAAACCTAAAACAGGCGGATGGTTGCTGGTACGAGAGCTTCTGCTCGGATGTGGTTCATGGTAAAACAAAGCTAGAGGACGACAATGTTTGCTGCAAAGATGTGGAGCTGCACCGTGTCCAAGGTACGTTCTACCACAGATGTCAAACTATTAATTTAAAATTTTGATTGACGTTTATGAGGATGTCTGTTTGCTTCTTGCTTCTCTCTTAGATGTAGAGGATATTTTACCCAGCCCATGGAGAGAGGTGTCCTGGTGTAATACGTAAGTCTCTCTCTCTCTCTCTCTCTCTCTCTCTCTCTCTCGCTTAGACATAAGAACCGAAGTGTACTACAGTAATATCTGTCAATGTAGTTCCAGAGAAACTGGACATCTTGGACAAAAGTGCTTAATCAGAAGTATAATCTGCCTTTTTTACTCCATTTTTCTCCCCAAATTGGTCACCAGCCAATTCCCACCACGCCCTATCATATAACACCTACCAACGCACTTCCTCTGAACTCGTAGTCGCATGAAAGTAGAGTCGTTCATAAGGTCCAATAGTATAGAATGACATCCATGCTGAGAGGAAATGTAATTGTCACTGAAATTGTCATTATGGTTAATGGGATATTATTTAATGCTTTTCCAACAAGAGAGCTGACTCCAGCTGACTTGTCTGACTTGGGTAATGTTGAGAAAGTGGAACATGTATACAGACATAAAAGAGCATTTGGGACACATTTACCAATCCATACAGAATTTGTCTTAGTTTCTTTTTGTTTTTTTGCATTTTTATATCCACTGTCGATGGATAGACAGATAGATAGGTTAAAGTGTTTGCATGTTACTTTTATTTATACCACAGAGTTGTTTATTAATTTTACAGTAACATGGTTTTTGTGTTACAGTAGTTCCAGCTGGAACATAAAATATTTAAGTTTATCATCATGAATCATTCTAATACATTATAGTAACAGCCCACGCACAGGGGATTGTATGGCCTAAAAGCAAACAGATTTTTTTCTTTTTTTTTTTCTAATGAATTTTGGCTTCACAGGAACATGACAATCTTATAATTTCAAAACAGAAATGACTTTCTAACTGCTATAATGTAAGTGATAACAGGAACTAACTTGTCTTGCGGATTATATATAACTATAATTCCTAAGAAATCATGGATAAACACACTTAAGGCCACGCTGTTATATGAAAGATATCCACGTCATGGTGATAACACTGGCATGGATTATTTTTTATATAACAACACATCCCATCTTGTGTTTACGTTTATGGCATTTGGCAGACACCCTTATCCAGAGCAACATACAATTATCTCATTTTCTACAACTGAGTAGTTGAGGGCCTTGCACAAGGGCCCAGGACCCAGTAGCAGCTTGGTAGAGCTGGGATTTGAACTCATGACTTTCCACTCAATAGTCCACCATCTTAACTAGCGAGCTACCACAGCCCTTGTGTTTGTTCCTTATGTAACATATCTAGTTACCTTTTCTGTCACAAAAACAATAATTCTCTTCTTAAATAACTTCTTTTTTTCAAATAATAATATCTTATTTAAAAAATGTAGCAAAATTACCACTGTTCCTAAAGAATATTTTAAATAAATGCCAATACAATGTCACCCTCAAAAAATTCTCTTAGTTATACATTTTGCAGCTAGTAACCCATTGGGCCTAGACGGACCTCCCAGCAAGATAACTGTAGCAATGACCCCAAACTTACAGCTAAATCAACACAGAAATGGTTGAAATCAGTGTTTTGCAACGTTCAACTGCAATGATTTGTTATCTTCATTTCACACATTCATTTTTTGCTCATTATTGTTAAGGTTAAAGGAATAGTCTTTATGGTATATCATATTTATATACCATAATTAATTGACTGCACTGTTGTATTATTGCCTGTGTTGATTAGGACAAGGGAGAATCTGAGGAAGGATTTTGTCTCGTACAACATGTTGTTGGAGTCTCTACCCCGGGTGAAGGCTTTACTCTTGGGCCCAGTGGGTTCTGGAAAATCCAGCTTCATCAGCTCTATCAGATCCACAATGTACAATCGCGTCTTACATCTGCCCATCATCGGTGCAGCAGTGGAGGGGTTCACTCAGAAGGTCATGAAGATCTGCTTCACAGATTTCGACAGATTTCAAACACAGCAATGCTCAGTGCTGGTCCTGTATACAGCACCTCACTGATATCTAAGCTGTATATTTATCATAAAAATATAGATCATAGTCAGCTTTAGCAGGTGCATAACCTGAATTTGGGGAAGGCTTTCAGGTTATTGAAATTACAATAATATAATATAATATAATATAATACGTCAACCAGCTAAAAATATTATGGTCAATGAAGAGCAGGATAAAAGTGGAAAAACTGTCTGTGCTTTCTCTTGCTTACTCTGTGTTACCCAACTTTTCTTTCACCTAGATGACAACCTATGACATTCGGGTAAACCAGCGAGGTCCTCAGAGTGTTCTGAGCTTCTGTGATGTGATGGCAATAGGAGATGATGACTCTACTGGTCTCTCTTTCTCTGATGCACTGGCTGTCATCAAAGGCCACATCCCAGAAGGATACAAGGTACCGGACTGCAGCACCCCAAGGGCTGTGCTGATTGGATGGAACCCACTCCATTTTACTAATTTAATGAATTATTCTTGTGTTGAACCTTTCAGACCAGAGATTGTTCCTTCCTAGGAGTTAGTTTGTGCCTCATTCCTGAATGATGCAGCGTCTGTGTGGTCCCAAGATTTTTACATTTACAGTTTTACATTACAGTTATTAGTACTGATGATCGTGGTACTTTCAGTTGTTTTGAAATTCTTTTTCTGAAGTCTTAGCAGAGTTGCTTGGATTTTCCAACAGTATTAAGGCCAAAATGCTTGAGGATTAACTCCTAATTATACCAACTAGCCAATCAGATCAATACCACTAGAATTCAGATGTAGTGAATTAAAATAAAACTGTCTTTAATAGATTGTTTTAAAATGACCTCTGATATGAACAAAGTATCAAATGAACAATCTAATTGACTGCCAAAAGAAATGTTCTTAACATGAAATGTGTGAAGTTGTGAAAAAACAGAGCTTGAATATCTTTAGCCTAGGTGTATATAAACTTTTGGCCTCAACTGTCTATCCAATGGGAACTTACTGTATATGCTAGTAAGTACTTTGCTTTTGGCTCCAGTTCCAGAGAGGCGTTCCAGTCAGTGATACAGTAAGTGGCTACATAGCGAATCCCACCCTGAATGAGCAGATTCACTGCGTCCTCTTTGTGCTTGATGCCTCCAAAGTGACATCGTACCCCAGCGGCCTGGAGTCCACGCTCAGAAAGCTGCACTCTGCTATATCGGATATGCGTAAGAGTGAATTTATCTTGTGCTTTTAGTCTGACTTATTAAATTGAAGAAAAAAACTTTACCCCCACAGTCCCCAGTATCTTATCTCTCTGAACCAGCCAAAAGTCTTTTAATCTACATGCTGTAATTAAGATGCATACATTTCGATTTAAGATACACAAAGCCAATGGGATGATGACAGATTTTTAGGCAGTTAAAGGCAGTGTGACACTCTGGGCAATGTTCTTCTGGGAAACCTTGGGTCCTGGCATTCATGTAGTTGTTACTTTGACACATGCCACCTACCTAAACATTGTTGCAGACCAAGTACACAACTTCATGGCAATGGTATCCCCTAATGGCAGTGGCCTCTTTAAGCAGGATAAAGCGCCCTGTTCAGGAATGGTTTGAGGAACATGATAAAGAGGTAAGGGTGTTGACTTGGCCTCCAAATTCCCCAGATCTCAAACACACTATTAGGCAGGTGGTTTTAATGTTATGGTTGAGTTTATATATATAGACATATGTAAAAGACTAGTGGGAGGGAGCTCCTGAGTTCCTGTCCATGCAGCTCAAGTTAATTCATGAATTGTGGTGAAACCACCAGTCTCATGAATTAGACACTTAGTTCCTCTAAGTGTTAAACCCTCTCTTGTCTCCGTTTCTGTGATTAGATTTAAGTAGTATGGGGGGCGGCTAAATTGCATTTTCGTACTAGCAATGTCCTTATACAACATAGCTGTACATATATCTGTGCAAATTCACAGCTCTTATCCTGAAAATGGGAATTATCATGTACAGTTAAGTCTTCTCCATGCTTCACCACACTTAATGAAGCAGAGAATGATAAATAAGGAATGTTTTCATAGAACAATGATCATACATTGGAAGTTTTTCTGCAATGAAATAAAGAGTAACACACTTTTATTTTACCTGCCTACATGAAGTTTCTCCAAACATTATGACTTTTGCTACGTTTGGAGTAACCATGAGTGACTGTGTTGTTTTTTTCACACCTTACAGGTATCCCGCAGCTGATTTTGCTCACTCATGTGGACCAGGTGTGTCTGGCAGTACAGAAAGACCTGAACGATGTCTATTCTAGCCGAGCTGTGCAGGATAAGGTACTAGCTCAGGCCTGCCTTAATTACTGAATTTACAAGGTTTATGCAGTTTAACATGGCTTATATGCACTAAAATGCCCTTCCTAATCCTGTATATATGCGTTCTTGTCACGTTTTTATCTAACTCAATCCTGCATAGTAAAATACTGAATAGTTTGAATATTTACCTGGGTCATATATACTGCCTTGCATAATAGTCTTTTTACTATTGTAATTTGTGAAAAGGTTTAGGAGCATATAACTCTTTTGGCCCAACTCTTTTCTGAACCCAGATGCAGAAAGCAGGAGAGTTGGTAGGATTGCCATTGTCCTACGTTCTGCCGGTGAAGAACTACGTTTCCCGGCTGACGGTGGACTGCAGCACTGACATCCTGCTCCTGAGTGTGGTTATGAGCATCCTACAGGCTGTGGACGACACATTTGAAGACCAGTACTCTAATCCTGTCCTTAAATCAGGTTTAGACAACTTACAGATAAAAGAGATGTATGTAGAGAAAATTTAGAGTGGCACTTACAATGAATAAATATGTGTTAAGGCTTTTTCTTCCATACTTCTATAAAACTAATGCCACATGCATTCATATTGTCCATATTCATAATTATATCCTCAATATCTCCATAAAGCACTACACTATCACTACACAGCACAGTAAAAAACAAAGTAGCATGAAACACCTACAAGCACTAGTATACGACAATATTTCAAACATTTTCATATATTAACTATATACTTATACATCAGTGGTGGATCCTGGCATGAGAGAGATGGCAAGCCACCCAGGGTGCCATCATTCCAGGGGTGACATGTGACGACCGCACAAAAATATCAGATACTAAAGTTAAATGCACAGTCACTCTTCCATCATTCATCTGTGAGACAGTGAGGTCATGTCACCATATTGGGCATTGAACTTCCTTGTCTTCCTTGTCATCATATCCTATTTGTGTTGCTCCTAAGTAGCTGGGTGGAGCAGGGGGAGGTTTAATTATCAATAGTTCATCTCTGTCTTTGTACAGTATTTACATTCAATTGATAAATCACATGATGAAATGCAAGCAAATGATATAGCATACAGAATCTGATATAATCTTGCTCAACGTTTTCTTAATAAAGCATACCAAATGAATATAAGGAATCACATTTCTGCTTTTTGATTTTTACGAGAGGATCATCCTGTGCCTAGAACAAAACAAAAAACATTGCTGTCATCGGAATTAACCACGTGGTTTCCGGGAAGATTTCATATGATGACATCATTGATGATTTTTCATCATGCGAGACAAGAAGGGTCAGGTTTTAGATTTAAGGCATATACAGCTGTTCTCGACTACACTACTGCACTACTCACAATTATAAGGTCACCAGTAAACTTAATCTTAATATAAAAGAACAAAACAGCTGACGTCAATCACAATGTTGTTTACTTCACAAAATATCGCAATAACAAAGCTTATTCCAAGGGTGTAATAAATTGAGCTCAGTAGTAAAAACCAAAATTTAGAACAAGTCTGCTGGGTCCTAAAACCTCAATCTTACCTCATATCCATACCGGATCTGTCATGTAAGCATCAAATTAACTCGCTACTAGCAGCAGAATGAGTAACAGCACATTTAAAATGTAATCTGTTTTGGCAACTCCAGCATTCAGTTATGATAAGTTGAGAGAGAGAGACATTAACTGTTGAAAGTTTAATAATTGATATAGGAATAAGCCTAGCTCCAGAGATACATACCTAGTTAGGCTGTTACAATCAATAACATGTCAATAACGTGGTAACAACCACTAGATTATCTTCTGCTCAGAGGTGGTCCAGTGGTGGTCCACATGTGACGCATTGTACAGGGTAGCAGGTGAGCTACAGTCAGTAGTTATACACATACAAATTATACCTAATAAAATGCTCAGTGAGGGAACTGTATAGATATTTACTGTAACATCAAATCTAGCATGGTTCCAGGTTGCCCACAGCACCAAGTCATACAGCCAATTAAATGCTTGAGGCTTTTTAAATGAAATAAATATATAAAACATGGAATAAATATGTAAATATCACAGCTTTTTCATGGCTGATTTGTATAGCTATGAAAAGTGAGCCCAAATAATTAAGCAATGATTTATTCTCAATGGCCAAGAAACTGAATCTAGTAAAATAAAGAAAAATAAAGCCAAAATACCCGAGATTTGATTTGCTGGAGTCTCATCTGGTGAGGATTCTAGCATATAACTCGTCATGTGGTGAGAAGGATAAAACAAAAAGTATCTGTTGGGATATTAGTTTAGCAGATTTGAATACACTGCAGGCAAAAAACAGAAGGAACAATACAGTGCTTTGAATACTTCCAGTAGCTTGAAACATTTACTTTTAAATGGACCATTTTTGGCAGAAGATCTTATCCAAGGCAGCCTACATAAACGCATACTTGATTCGTGCTTCGATGGTTTTGGAAACACCACGTGTCACAATTTCCTGTTTTTATGTATAGTATCGTCATTCATACAGTGCATATGCAACTTCCTTGTTGCACTTTGATGCAGCCATCTTAGAGCTGAAAGACTAGCACAGACACAGACGTTTTGGCGTGATTTTTAGATAAAAACACAAAAGCAAGGTAAAGCAAAACTTATAATCTGCTCTGAATATGAACGCCATTTTTTTGGTTTGTTTGTTTATATAATGTTTTAGGCAATATACTCTGAGAAAAACCTCAGTCGGCTAGTTTCAACCTATGTCAAAGCCGGTCAGCTAGTTTCAATCTATGACATAATCATAAAGCAACTTAAGGAAGTGCTTCTGTCTCTCTAGGAAAGCATGAACAATACAGAAAGTATGTTAAGAATAAGTCAAATTTGAGTGATGACGTGGTCATGTTGTTGTTTTTTCTAGTGGCAGTTAAAAAGACTTTGATCAAAGATTTAAATCATGCTAACACATTAGCTTTTAATCAAGAATAGTCATGTTAGCATCGCTAGATCATGTGCTCATAACAGTCTATGCCTGCCATACTGAAAATAAATAAATAAATGAATAAATAAACAGCTTAGACCTTTTGATTCCAATACTGATTTTAGGAAAATATCTCCTCAGACTTGTAGAAACAGGTTATGGCCAACTCATTGCAGATTGTGGTTCTGTCTAATGGAGTCAGACAGAATGCACCAGGGGTGAGGGATCATCATTTTCCTCAATTCCCCAAGAGCTTGGCATCGAATCTCCTTCTTGTCCTGGTGTCCCTTAAGGCAGTGGTTCTCAAAGTGGGGTCGTAGCCATATTTTTGTTTTGTTCCAGTGGTACAAATCACACTCCACCATTATCAAAGCTAATTATTGAGTTCTTGTAGTTATTAGCCTGTTAAATATTCATAATGACTAATTTGTTGAGCACTATTTTACTTTCAGTCATGCTGCCTAATGATGTAGGCCTAAATAACAATTGAATATACAGCATGTACTAATTCAATTTCCATTGGAAAACTTATACATAGATATAGCCCATTTAACTATTTTCATGGCAGCTGAAGTCTAATGTTTAGTCTGTATCTTTATCAGACTGTGGCGTTAAGACACACTCTCACACTAGTCGTGTCAAAGACCACATCATAGAGGTTAAAGTAACAGTTTTTCTTTGATATGCCTTTACTCTATAAGAAACGTTCATTTCCTTTTGTGATTGTGGTCTGCGATCACATGAAAGGGAAGCAGGCTACTGCCGTGAGTTGCTTCGCTGAGAAGACTTTAACATAGATTTTAAAAATGGATACCGGAAGGTAAAGAAAAATTACAAAGTACAATAAGATATTCAAGATATTCACACAATACGGACAAATTGGAAATGTCAATCGGCCTACAACGCATGTCTTTGGACTGGGAGAGGAAACCGGAGTACCCGGAGGAAACCTCCGTACTCACAACCGCGGAGGTGTGAGGCAAATGTATGCATAAAAGATTATTGCATATTTTAAAAAGTCACTCTAGCGTATGATTTAATCTTACCATTTCAGGTACAGAATGTAGTGTTCGCTGGAAAATGTATACAAAGATATAGCCTCTTAGGAGGATATTTTAACTTCTTTCAAGACAGACCCAGTCTAGTGGTAAGACTGTCATTATCAGACTATGGCTTTAAGACAAGCTCTCACGCTGATTGTTTAATATGCCACAACATGGAGGATGTAGTGACAGTTTACTGCTTTTTGCTGCCATATTTTTATTCGACACCACCGTGAATTTCCTTTTTTTTTGGTTTGTGCACCTGTGCGACCCCGTTAGATTCCTGCAGGAAGTGATTTGCAGTCGCGTGACTACCCTCAGGAAGCCTCGGGAAGCCTCGGGAAGTTTCCTGAATAGAATCAGATTTTACAAGTTTTAACATGGAGAGTGCAAGGTAAGTAAAACTTTCAATATGTTCTATCCATGAAAACCCTTAGGTATAATTCTGTTCATTAGATTTTTCTAGGCACCTATTCTAAACCGCAACCAGTAGGCTAGCCTCAACATGCTACTGAGACAAGTTGAAAAGCGTGTTCTAAAATGAATAGCTAGATTTAGGATCAAGTAAGTAAGGGAGAGTAATTGCTAAAGATGAGGGTTGAGCCCTCATGACATGTGATGACATTTCACTTCTTGCTTCATTTTATGTCATGCACCAGTTATAAAACGGAAATACGGGAAGACATGAAATACGGGAAGACATGGCGATAAATCAAAACAATATATACAAGCGACAAAGAACACATGTAACAGTTAGGCCCTGGTTTAACTAAACAAAAACTTTAGCACTTGACAGAGATGAAGCCTCTTAAGCATGAAGCATTTGGGGAGCCTGTGGGAGATGTAATCACGTGTACTAAAAATAAATTTAAAAAAATCCTAGCTTGTTTTAGGCAACATACTTCAAGAAAAGTCTTAAACTAAAGGCACAGTTTTCTCATTACCGGTGAAGAAAGTTCTATAATGCTAGTTAGCTTGCTAGCTATCCATCACAAACCAGTTTATTTAGGTTTAGTGAACATGATCTGTGAAGAAAGTTCTAGAATGCTAGGGGGCATGCTAGTTAAGCAACATAAACAGGTTTATTCATGGTAAGTGCAGGTTTTTACATTGAATGTTAAAGGGGGAAAAAATAACATTTAAAACATTTTAATTGTATACATCTTCTGCCTTAATTCTTTTGTGTTTTTCAGTTCCCATTTGGATTTGCTGGATGTCTTGAATGACAAGCAGTTGTCCTACATTAAAGAGGGGGGTTCTTTTGACTCATACCAGTTTAAAAGAACATGTGTTTTAGACTCCCTTTTGGCTGCCATTCACACTACATTCATGAAATATCCAAATGTAAAAGCTTATTTGAATTCAGATAAGCAGTTCAGAGAGCTGATGGCTGTATTAAATGCCAAAAAGTATGTTGAGGCTAAAGATCTTTGTGTGCCAAATCTGAAACATGTTAAAGTGGATGACACAAGGAAAGAAAAAGACTTTTATGGCTCTGTATATTACCATTTACTTCTGTTTGATAAACTGGTATGTGAAACCATTTTTAACCCAAAACCCATAAAGGATAGTCGCATCTATAAAGAAACACTCAGGTAAGTGTATAAGCCACTTCAAAGCAATAATCACTCTCATTATAAGTAATAAAAATAGATATAACTTCTAATGGAAACAATTCATTTTCAGTCACTTAGCATTTTTAACAAAGCAGTTTTAACAAAAGTTTAACATGTAAAGAGTAAAGTGTATGCTCTTTATATTCTGTGTTATACTTCTTTTCTCCATGTAATGTGATGTTCGTCTTGGCAGAAGTTTTAATACATTTGGTTATGTGAACCAAATTTATATTTTAGCTTTGTTAAGGCTTTGGGAGATCCAGCAGATCCAACTCTCATTCTGGGGTGGTGTTCGACTCCTAAACTGCTGCTGCATGTTGAAGATGAGAAGAAAAGGTAACTCTACAAATGGATCAAAATTAATTTTATATAGCAAAACCAAAGTTTAAACCTGAAGATTATTTGTTTGTCCCTTGAGTAGTATATTTATCTTTCTTTTAGGATCTTTGAACTTCAGTTTTTGCTGATTGGCAAAAATGATCACATGACTATGTGCTTCCAGTCCTACAAAAACAAATGGCATTTATATGACAATGACACAACAAAGCCTGCTTTTGAGTCTTTCGACCTTGAGAGTCTTAAAGACTTAAATGACATTTGTTTGGCAGGATATGTAAACATAACCCAAGCACAGGAATATAAACTTGGTAAGAATTGTTTTTTAATCTCAGTTTGGGTGTGGGATATTTTTTAAGTCTCTTAACCACCAAGGGTAGTCAGAATCACCTGAATAACTTCACGGGTACATTCATGCTGAGACCTGCCAACGAAGTCATGAAGTGATGTATGACGCATATTTGATATAAATATAACTAACATTACCATTCCTCTTCTCACTTTGTACACTTGTCAGACCACATATGGAGTTATCTGCTTAATGGCTTCAAAGCTCTTTTTCCTTGAGTGCGTTTTTCATACATTTGTATATGCGGGGTCATAAATGTATCATGACCATTTAGAATGGGGTGAGGCAATGCCCTCTTAGTCACTTAAAAACTCTATAATTATATATAGTTTATAAAACCTAAAAATTCTATAATTGCAAACTATATGTTTTGATAATGATATATATATATATATATATATATATATATATATATATATATATATATATATATATTTTTTTTTTTTTTTACTTTTTTTTATATTAAGCTCACTTTATTTGCATTGGTGGCCTCATGATTTCAGGGATTAGTCAAGGTCATATTACTCAATTTTTCAATTTTGTAAACCAATCAGTTCCATGGTTAACCTGCAGAACATTCCCTTTTCTACCCAGTACACACCACATGGTACTATCTAGACCAAACACTAGCCATCCGAACTGCTTATCTGTTATGGTGGAAAGAAGCAAGTGGCTCCAATGTCTAAAAAGAGACTGGCCCATTGGGTGGTGAACATCATCCCCATGGCCTGTAGGGGTGCTGAACACATAGCCTCTACTGTGATATGACACTCTGCATACAAGGCTAACACTGCCTTTCGCAGTGATGTGAACACCTTTGCAGTGAGATCAAACATGTGTTGGTTGCTCATGACATTGTTACATGTTATCCAGGTGATTCTCACCATTATTGGTATAACAGTGGTCTTTATTGCAAATACTGAATCACATATCAGTTTATGAATTGTACACATCATGTATATGGACAAAAAGCTAACCAGGTGATTCTCACTGCCACTGCTGGTTATCCATGTTTCCCACCATGGAATTGTAATTAGCATTCTCACCTGTATTTCTGTATCCTTTAATATCCTTGGTATCCAGTGACTCCCTTTTCTTTGTTTCACTCTGTAGCTGTTCCTGAGACTGGAGAAACAGCAGGAGCAAAGCCTTTCTATTCAGGTGCAAGCAGTTCCATCCACTTGGATAAAGGGCAGTCTGTGGAAGATCTGTGCTGTGCAAGTTCTTACTCTGTGGCCATTCCTGAGACTGGAGAAGGCCTGGGACCAAAGCCTCTCTATCAAAACCAGCCATATTCCCCTACATTCAGCAACCAGGAACAGCTAGTGAAAGACATAGAAATGCCGTCCTGCAGCAGTTCTGATTCTGATTAAAGGTGAAGCAGTTAATTTTTTTATTCCTTCCTTGTACAAATAAATTAGATTAAAAGATGGGTAAAGTCATGGCCTTAGAAGAAGTTTATTAAGTCCCCAAGAAAACCCATTTGGAAGACTGACTCCTGGTCTGGAATGCATGTTTTGTGTTTGGATGCGCCTACTGTCAGTCATTTTATAGACATTACACTCTATGGGATGGAGGTTCTTTAACATGGGCAGGAATCATTCTACAATTAGAGATCTAATATAAAAAAATAGACTAATCTTACCTAATGCACCTTTAAATAGACAGAAAAAAGCATTTTTAAGGAGTAGACCTGAATGAATATAACCCGTACTTGCAGGGGCTTTTATTTCTTGGTTACTCTCTCTCTCCTCCATGCAATTTTCTGCTTCCTTTTCTGCAAATCAGGCCCCTGGATGTGCCAAGCCCCAACTGTCTAGTAATCTACAAATGCTGAGGTGCGGACACTAGGGTACAGTGCCCCTCAATCTACAAATGCTAAGGAGTGGATACTAGGGTACAGTGACCCCCAATCTACAAATGCCAAGGCACGGACACTAGGGTACAGTGCCCATCAATCTACAAATGCTAAGGAGTGGATACTAGAGTACAGTACCCCTCAATCTACAAATGCTGAGGCTCAGACACTAGGATACAGTGCCCCTCAATCTACAAATGCTGAGGCTCAGACACTAGGGTACAGTGCCCATCAATCTACAAATGCTAAGGAGTGGACANGGAGTGGACACTAGGGTACAGTACCCCTCAATTTACAAATGCTAAGGAGTGGACACTAGGGTACAGTACCCCTCAATTTACAAATGCTAAGGAGTGGACACTAGGGTACAGTACCCCTCAATCTACAAATGCTGAGGCTCAGACACTAGGGTACAGTGCCCATCAATCTACAAATGCTAAGGAGTGGATACAGTGGATAGGGTACAGTGCAACATTGTAGTCTTTGGCAAATCGCTGTGGTCTAAGCAGAATAATACAATTCATTATGCATTTAGAGGGTGAGGGTGTCAGTCGCACTCAGCTTTCGCGTCATGCCGCTTCACAGGTAACCTCATTTTAAGCATGCGTCAGTTGCTTCCCCTTTAAAAAAACATTGCATGAGGGCTGAGGGCTGGTTAAGTTTCAGTTTTGTTTCCTCACAGGCTTGCACTCCCTGTCTGTGGCGCACTTTCTTTAGCCTGCCATTTGTATTCTTCTCTGAATAATAGCGTTCCCATATGGCTTCCATCGTGTCTTCCCTGGACAATGAGAAGGAGCTGAGACTGCAGAGGTTTTTCTCCAGTCCTGTTCGTTTTCATCTTCTGTACAAGAGCAGTCATCATGGAGCCACCTTCAGTGAGCTCCTCTCCAGTTTCGACACATCTGGCAAATTTTTACTTGCAGTGTTTCTGCAGTCAGGGTCAGTCAGAGGAGCTTTCATGAGTAAATCCCTGAAATATGGAGGTGAGTTCTCCGACTCTGAGGCATTTGTGTTTGAAATGGATGAACACAGTGCCGAACAGTTTCCGGTGATAAACCCAGCCAAAGCTGTAGAGGTTCAAAACGCTGGGTACCACGGTGCAAGTATTTCCTTTGGAAATTGCATTACCTTAAACTCTGATAACAGCGACATGTATGTGAGCTTCTGCACAGATGTGACCTATGGTACAACATGGCCGCAGGAGAACAACATTTGCTGTGTGGATGTGGAGCTGCACCGTGTCCAAGGTACATTTAACAATTTATTTAAATTTATTTATTGAACAACCTCAGATATCAAACTAACTAAGCTTGAACTTCTACAAAGTTCCACAAAGTGAGTTATTATTAACTAAGCTTATTTCAACAAACTTTACTTTTCTTCAATTTTGGTTCAACAAAGAAGCTATGCTGCTCAAAGATATGTTTTTGGATGTACCTTTGGTTACAAAGCTAGCTTAGCATAACAGTCAGTTTTACTGAACAGGCCAGGTGAGGTAAACTATAAAACCATTCTCATTCATTTTACTATAAATAATAATAATAATAATAATAATAATAATAATAATAATATAAAACTCTATTATTTTTATATTTTTTATTAAAATTATTATAATTTTATTTCTGTCTTGTAAATTTACGACTGTTACATATGGTGCCTTATGCCACATATGGTGATCACTCTGGCAATTAATAAAATAACTCCATATCAAAATATGCTACTTATAATTTGTTGTAAAATATTCCCTGTAAAGGTCTAGCCACTTTTATCTGACAAAAGTGTTTAATGGGAACGCAGCAAGTGATGATGGATTTGGAAATGCGTCAAATAATGATGACTTATCTTTTAACCTTATGATGTTGAAAATAAGTTTCCATAAAAGCATTTTAAGTAAATTACACCGTAAACATCGCCTGTGCCTGCAAATAAATAAATAAATAGGCTCTCAACTTTTACCTAAAAGACTGAATAGTCCTGTTATATCTAGTTTTATTACAATGTTGAAGTATTGACATTGAAATATCTCAGATTCAACATATTGTCAAGCTTCTTATATTCATTCGTTAACAAGACTAATGGTTTCTATTGGCACTGTTATTAATTATGCTTGTTTTTGCTTGTTTTTCATTTCAGATGTGGTTAGTTTTTTACCTACCCCTTGGAGAGAAGTGTCCTGGACAGATACGTAAGTTCCAGAGTCTCAGGGATTACAGTGTGACTATTACATCGTACTTGTAATATACTGTTGTTTAATTGTCTGTCTTTTTGCCAGCCACCTAGGAGTATCTTTGATAAGATATTAGGGCGGTGCAATGCTGCTATGCCTGACACACTTTTACGAGTGTAACATACAGTAACATATCGGTTTCACTGCTGTGCGGTGCTGCTGTGATCCACCACCCAAATGATAACTGCTCAGTGGTGGTTCTACTGAGGTTCCTCTGTATGACAGGGTAGAGGGCTAGTAAATTGTCATTGTCATTGTCATTTTAAGGTCTATATATAAAATGAACTGGCAGCTGATTGTATATACGTCCAGTGACTAACTCCAGTCTACCTCAGTAACAAATACAGAAGGCAGTAAAATTTGAGAGATACAGTTATGTTATTGCTGGCGATTAGAGGTCCTTCATCAGCTGTAAACGTACAGAGGTGTTAAATCTTTCATGGTACATAAAGCTTCATGTGAAAGATAAAATATTTTGTTTATATCCATGACTTCAAGCAGTCATGATTACTAATGATTTATGACGTAGTATCAAACAAACATTGACCTAACCTGTAAGTAGGCTAAGTGGAAAATTATACATGTCAATATGGGTTGGTCTGGACAAGGTCAAACAATGACTGTGCTTGCTCCTCCTGTTTGCAATTCATCATTAAATTGTTTGTGTTGTTTAGGACAAGGGAAAGCCTAAGGCAGGAATTTGTGTCTTACAAGCTGCCATCGAAGTATCCGGTGTCACGGGTGAAGGTTTTGCTTTTGGGCCCTGTGGGTTCTGGGAAATCCTGCTTCATCAACTCCATCAGATCCACCATGTACAAGAGGATTGTTCATCTGCCCAACGTCGGCACAGCAGTAAACGGGTTCACCAAGAAGGTTGTGGAAATATGTACAAGGAAATGTCATAGAGTTGCAGTTCCAAAATTCCAAATTAAAAAACAAATAAATAAGCACGCATACAGGACACTAATATAATATTTTGCACCTACTGTTAGCAGATAATGAGATAGACAGACAGGATAGAAAACAACTGATGCACTCTTTATGCATGCAGCATGTTATATGTGACTTATATTGCCACATGTTGGGGTTCAGGAAACTGAAGTCTTTCAGCCCATATGCGTTTGTTGTTCCTGTAGCAGTGGGCCCTTCTTGAACCACTTGCTCCTAAGGTAGGTTGGATTAATGGTTAGAGAGTCGGACATGTAACCCGAAGGTGAATCTGAAGGTCGTGGGTTTGAGTCTCAGTTACGGCAGGGATTGTAGGTGGGGGGAGTGAATGACCAGCGCTCTCTTCCACCCTCAATACCACGACTGAGGTGAGACACTTGAGCAAGGCACCGAACCCCCAACGGCTCCCCGGGCACCACAGCAAAAAAAGGCTGCCGTGTGTGTGTGGTCACTACTGTGTGTGTGCACTTGGATGGGTTAAATGCAGAGCACAAATTCAGAGTATGGGTCACCACACTTAGCTACACGTCACTTCACTTAAATTATATTGAAAACCAGCCCTCTGCTACCTATTTCTTCTTTTACCCAGCTGAATATCTATGACATCCTTGGAGAGAAAAGAGGTTCTCCCACTGTTCTGCGTCTCTGTGATGTGATGGCATTAGGAGATGATGACTCTACTGGTCTCTCTTTCTCCGATGCACTGGCTGTCATCAAAGGCCACGTCCCAAAAGGATACAAGGTACAGCATTGGATGCTGAATAGGAGTCGGGTATATGATTGCTACTCATTGTTAGCTCGTATCAAAATGCTGGCAAATTTATGTACATTTATGACATAAAGAAATTATGTTGATGTCATATTTCAACAGATAAATAGTTGAAGTCATTAGGAATGCTATTATTTAAATAAATTAGAGATGTAATGGAGAGCCAGTGGCTAAGGGTGGTGGCACCATTTACTGATTTGATTTAGTTTGTTACTGTTCATTGCTTTTTATTGTACATTATTGATAGACACTTTTTATTTGATCAATTTTGAAGCAGTTTTGTTTTACATGTGCCTAAGATTTTAGAGCTTGCGATCCACTTTGTTGCTCCAGTTCCAGCCTGATGTTCCAGTCACTGATGCAGTAAGTGGCTACAAAGCAAATCCTTCCCTAAATGAGCAGGTTCACTGCGTCCTCTTCGTGCTTGATGCCTTCAAACTGACATCATACCCCAGCAGCCTGAAGTCCACACTTAGGAAGCTGAACACCACCATATCAGACCTGGGTGAGAGCGGCTTTATCCTGAGCTCTTAGCTCAACTTTCTCATGCTTACAGAGGTGTTTGGAGGATAATATCTTTATGTCTGGATCAGTGGAAGAAGTCAGTCCACTGCCTATTTATAAAGCTTTCCATTCCCTTAACTAACATCTGCATTAACTACTGTTTATTCCAACCATGACAAAAATATGTCCAGTGTCTTAAATGATATGTTGTCGGTGGATAAGTAAGTGATGAAACACACTGCGACGTGACGTTACAGGAAGATAATCAACAAAGGGGGATGTGATGAAGCAGAGTTGATCCCCAAAGTCAATTATTTTCCTATAACTGTTTTATTCCTCTTATACCACAGCAGTTTACCAACAGTTACAACATTTTCTTTAATTAGTAAAGAAAAGCACATTGTACATTTTATCTTAAATGGTTTCATTTAATGTTAACAAATCAGTTCCTGTTATCAGTTGCGCTATCGCAGCTATGGTACAGTCATTCACTAAGCTCCTCTGTCATGGAGACGTTCCCATATTGGAAAACTTAAAGTTACAGCTTTCCCCCTGACTGTTAGAGAGAGCTGACACTGGAGACTCCTTCAGAAAATGATATATATATATATATATATATGTGTGTGTGTGTGTATTTTCCATTTGTCATGTCCCTGGTTTCAAATCCCTTGCTTCCTTTTCTAATCCGTTGTTTTCTGAAGGGTGAATTCTTCATTAGTGGGGATATAGATTGATAAATGTTTGTTGATTTCAAGTCTTTTGAATTGGGTTATTTTTTCACACCCTACAGGAATCCCTCAGCTGATGTTGCTCACTCATGTGGACCAGGTGTGCTCGGCAGTACAGGAGGACTTGAAGCATGTCTACTCCAGCCGAACTGTGCAGGATAAGGTATGATGTTCTTGTGGCTTACAGTTATATATATATTTATATCCAAAACGACTTTACAATCAAGGAAGCATACAATCCAAAGAATTACACATTATGGGTCTTGCTCAAGTGTCCTGAGCAGTCCTCAGATTTAAACTAGCTCAGGACCTTAAAGGGAGACTTCTGTTGAAATATTTGTGATGTTTTTAGTGATTATAGTGCTAATTTGTTGGTTGGTGTTGTATTTATTTTATATTTCTGTGGGAAGTTAGTGGTTGTCTGCCATGATGATGTCACAGACGGACAACATCTTAAAAATAAGGGATAATGATAGGGTTTCAATGTTAATGCCAAAAAAAAAAAAAGAGCAAGAGCTTTTTTTTTTTACTCACACACTCTCCAGTGATGTGAGAGAGCTACATACATTACAGCAGAGACTTGGCTCAGCTAGCTAGTGATCTATAAGATGATGAGCATAATGACGTCGGCTCCGGTACTCGAATAAAAGTTGAAGCTTTGGAAGCTGATCTGTTAGAGCAAAGTGTATAGATGAGAAGGTATGAGA
>JAKKZN010090216.1:0-16371 GCA_033441825.1 Pangasius elongatus | reverse complement strand
TACCTCCATTTTCAGGTGCTCAAAGGTATTTGGACAAAGTGACACAATTGTAATTATTACCATAATTTTAATTCCTAAATGGTAAATGCCATATTTTTGTGGAACCTCTTAAAATAAAGCTGAAAGTCTACAGTTTGATTTTTTTTTATTCGATGTTTTATTTCAAGTCCATTGTGGTGGTTTATAAAGGCAAAATCAGAAAAACTCTGTCATTGTCCAAATACTTCCAGACCTAACTGTATATATATATATGAATGACACAAATGACAATTTGTTTTTATGTTATTGGCATGGTGGATCTGTTCTCTGTCTCAAAACACACATGCACATACACACACACACACACACACACACACACACAAGAACATGGAATTTGATAAGCAATGCGCTTGCTAGTGCCATGGGATGCAAACCAAAAATAAAGCCCAGTTGGCATATGGCCATATCAACGTGAACCTTGCTCAGGAAGAGAAAGGGTTAGATCAATTCTTCCAACTTTATCCAAATGATTTGCAGGTCGATACTGAGGCAAACTAAACACCTCAATGCAGAAAAACATATCACACTTCAGCAGAGAAGACTCTTCTTCTGGCATTGTTCTGTATCCTGATCCTAACAACATTTATGTGGAGACACTAATGGAGTGGGATTAATGAGGCTTTACCTCCACATTCAAATCAGTGACAGGACGTGCTGCTTCCTTAACATAATTATAAAGCTGGCACTCACTGACAGATCTGACACTAAATCTTTAGAGGAAAACTACACACAGATTCTGATAGAGGCCGTCACAAGAAAACTGACTTATTAAGTATTTGACTACACATCACTTTAAATTGTCAAACAGGCACTGTCTGAGTACTAGCACTTTGGACACTAGCTTTTTTTTCTGGGTTTTTTTTTTTGGATAAGGATGAATGTTAAAGACAAAATATCTACTCAAGTAGCAGATGGCAATGAGAGCCTCTAACATCCAGCATGCTGAGAGCTTTCAGACCTGCACCTGAAACACCTTATCATTTCAATGCTGCTACACAATGACCTGATGCTCATGCAACCCTGCTGCCATTATCTGATAGATAGTGAGTATTGGTGTAGGAATGCACCTTGAAACAATGCACCCGCAATGCAAAATGTGACGATGTGTGTCATATAAATGTGTGATATCAGCATTTTATTAATTATGCATCTAATAATATTGCCCTGTTTGAACACCAGACGTCCCAGTCTGCACAACCCATGAAGTCAAAATACAGATAGGGCATGCTGGTCACGCGACTGCGCTCTTTCATGGAGAGCCTGTGTTATTACCAAAATGGGACTGCACTTGTGAAATGACTGCATTTGGCAATTTAGCTGACTTTGGAGCTCTATTTCCAATGACATGACAGCTCAGGTGCTGCTACGAAGCTCATTATGGTTCAGTCAATCATTGTCAAAGCCCCCAGGTCATAGACTTTGTTTATACAATCAACCAATTCTTTTGGAGAACTTATAAACCTATCAATTTATTTATTTGTTTGAACCTGTAGTATGAACCTGCAGTACATTTTGTTTACAATATTAAACCTTTGTTCATAGCAATTAAAAAAATGTATTTAGTTTTATATGGACAACAATGCACTTTGTTTTGCATTGTTTATGATTCAGAAATTAAAATATGGAGTCTTTTCTTCATAAATTGTCTTCGTTCAAATTTTGTTCTAAATATTCTGAGAATATTGAATCATGAACCCGGTATTGTGTCTAAATCAAACGATGACAATTTATAGTGATGACTAGATTAACAGTGTGAATACTGGTCTTGGTTCCAGACTTAGCAACCCAATGTATCAAAGATCTCACACTTACCTAGAAGAGAGAAAAGACTGTAATAAATTCAGTCCAGTTTGGTATCCACTCTACATACCATTACACAACCATGATCATTTTCCCTATTGTCTGCCAAGTTATTGTACAGTTCTTAATCTGAAAAACCATGCACAGTACCTGTACACTGTATATTTAGATCATGTTATGATGGGTACATTAACAATGCAAAAATCTGCATTAACACTTTAGTAGAGGTGTACCTACAGTCCTTTATGACACATTCATAAGCATTGCACAAATCTTTTATAAAGGTGTGTTGGAGAATTTATAAAACGTCTAAGCTTTTGAAGTTTTTGAGGACAGAACATCCCTCAATCATCATAATGCGTACATACAGCTATTGCTGTAATTGTTGTGTATTTTAATTCTCATCATTAAAGTTATTAGTTTATTTTATCTAAAATGAATGTTATGAAAGTCTTCCATGTATACTTCCATGTCATCTGAATTTTGACTACCTAAATATTACATACCATGTATATAAAACATTCTACCTTTAATTTAAAAAAAAAATTCCAATGGATGAAATATTTGATGATTACCATCAAACCATAATGATGAGTACCAAAGTTATAGAAAAATAAAGACTTTTTGAAAAAATATAGCAATTTCATTGCCATCTATGTTTACTCAGTTTAGAACTAGGGTTGGGTTTATTGAGAAATATATTTTCAAAAAAAAAAAAAAAAAAAAAAAAAAGCTAATTAAAAAAAATATGTCTATTAGAGTCTGGTACAAAAACATTCTTCTTTAATTTGAGATTTTTTAATTTGAAATCAAATATTTATAAAGATAAACCAGAGAGATGTTGCACTGAGAATGGCAAATAGTCCAGAGAGCAGCAGAAATCAGGATAATAATTAATGTTAAATTACAGTTATGGTCTCAAGGGATTTGGAGGCGATTTACATGTTATAGTTTCCTAAAAACAACCTGACTGTCTGTGGATACTATGCATGAAATAGTTAAATGTATTTTCATTTACAAAAAAATTGCCATGCAAGTACATGTTTTAAAATATACTTTGTGACAATGTCTATTACTAAAGTGCTATGAAAATAAAACTGAACTGAATGTACTTATGAAAAATATAATAGATCCTTAGAGTATTCTATAATATAATATGCATTTAATTTAAAACATTGTTTTAAAAATTCATTTAAATTGAAAGAAATTTAAAAAATTGTCGTCTAATTGACATTTTCTCCAAATAACTGATGAACAATCAACTAGCAGACACACTAATGAGGTTAGGAAATAATACTTCAACTATCTTACAAGATCTGTGAATTTCTTTCTACTAAAATACATCACCAATGACAAAATGTTATCCATTTTTTTTTTTTTTTTTTTAATTCACAAAAGTATTTTCCCCTTCTTTGCACCACCTTATTCCATAGACTTAACAGGCATTGTTCCTTTGTCTCTTCCTCCACATTTTTGAGGCTATTTTTAATCTAAACTAAAAAGAAAAACCCAGATAACATATCCATGTGTCTCATACAGGAGAGCTGTGACAAGACCACTAATGACTACAGATGATCTAATTTATCAAGCTCCTGATATTCAATTCCGCTCTCTTTTCCCCCTCAGTAATAGACCATAATGGTGCTCATCTCTCAAAATGGACAAGACAAAGCTATCTGCATTGCTACAAAGAAAAGTACAGGTGACTAGGGTGTGGTTATGTTATATATACAGATATATATTATATAACACAACATTTAACTAGTGTGAATAATATGACAACAAGTGGTAAAGAAAAGAGAAAAGAAGAAAATCACTGGCTATGGTTCCGTATTATGAATGCTAACAACATTTAGGCTGACACTAATGGAGTGGGATTAATAAAGCTCACACATGCGCACACACACACCCACACACACACGCCCAGATCATTGCTGGCCTCATATCAGCTCCCCATCTGTTTGATAGACTGGAAGTGTAAGACAGGTACATAATATTACCTTTTGCCTGTAAAGGTAATTATATTACTTTCTGGATGTGCCCCGAATGCTTGAGTCCCCCACTGCTGTTAATATTTTAGCTGGCTAGGCTGAATGAGTATGTCAGCTTTGTGTGCCATCTGTTATATAGGAAAACATCTGTGTCCTAATACAGTCGCATGAATGGAAAGTGTGTGTGTGTGTGTGTGTGTGTGTGTGTGTGTGTGTGTGTACATGCAATGTGTCAGTAAGCATCTGTTATCATTCCTAACATTCCTTTATGTAGAACTTATCTGCAGCACTTTCTATATATTTCATATCGACATGCTGGCACAAGCATATGTTGCATATGAAGATAGTCAAATGAAACATCCCACACCAACATAATTTAACCACATTCACCTCTACCACTAAAGTCAATATGTAATAAATAAAAAATAGCTTTTTTAAACATATTGACTGTAGCCCACTAAATATGAAAGGTTTGTGCTTTTTACAACATATGATAAGACTTACCGGACTCATGAAACTCCTCTTCTTCTCTGCGAACACAACCTGGCTCGCAAGTCACATGGTAATGCAGCACGGTAACATAGGTTTTGTTATTTTGAAAATACCTGCGCTGCAGTGTCATGTTACCAAGTGATTTGCTATTGTGTTTGTGTGATTGTGTTTGCAGAGAAGAGGAGAAGTTTCATGAGCCCAACAACACCATGTCAAACTTGCTACAACCACGGTAATGTCACAGCCTGGTACAACCAATGACATCATGCCACAACCTGCTACAACCAACAACATTATGCCACAACCTCCTATAAGCAACAACATCATGCCACAACCTGNTACAACCAACAACATCATGCCACAACTTGCTACAACCAACAACATCATGCCACAACCTGATACAACCAACAACATCATGCCACAACCTGATACAACCAACAACATCATGCCACACCCTGCTACAACCAACAACATCATGCCACAACCTGCTACAATTAACACCACCATGCCACAACCTGCTACAAGCAACGACACCATGTCACAACCTGCTAGAACATCATCCACCAACCTGCTACAAGCAACACCATGTCACACCTTCTACAACCATCAACTTCATGCCACAACCTGCTACAAGCAACAACATCATGCCACAACCTGCTACAAGCAACAACATCATGCCACAACCTGCTACAAGCAACATCATGCAACAACCTGCTACAACCAACATCATGCCACAACCTGCTACAAGCAACACCATGTCACCTTCTACAACCATCAACTTCATGCCACAACCTGCTACAAGCAACACCATGTCACCTTCTACAACCATCAACTTCATGTCGCAACCTGCTACAACCAATAACATCATGCCACAATGCCATACCATATTCACAAAAATCAGCCATGCTCCACATATAAATCTCACACACCAACAGGACACATACACCCCTCTCTATTTCCATCTTCCAGTCACCAATCCATGGACATCCCTGGTTAACATGTCCAAAACCATCTCTTGGCAGCTGTGCTCATCAGACAAAAAAAACTATCAATTATCAGTATAAAATACCATGCTAAGGCTCTGACACGCATGCTGGCATGCAGTTAATGCTTCTGAACTCTGCTTGAACTCGCCTCAGTTTCATTACGATAATTGAGATACTAATTTATGCCACAGTGAGATCAGGTGGTTAATTGGTCAGTTGTTTAACTGGAGAGAGTCTCTCAGGAGCCCACCACAGCGGCTAAATTATGATTTGACACACAAAGAATATAACTCAAGAACATAACTCGATTAAGCAGCACTGGTTTTCATTTACTAGTGAACTAGCTTTTGAATGCATTTTCTGCTTTTCTGGGCGTGACTGTGAATGAGGTAGCATGAGAGAAGGATCAACATCAGGCACGCATGCACACCCACCCACACACAGACACACACACATATACTTATACATTTCTTATTCTCCATGCTACACAGTAAGGCTTATATTGTATCCCAACCTATGATATTCTCTAGGTGTAGTCGATTCACTTTTTCACATGCATGAGAAGTGAGTGAAGATCATTTGCAATTCCAGTGAGGAAAACAGTTTTTCATGCATATGGACATTTTATAGAACTTTTAGTAAATAATCATACACATTAAGGAATCTTATACTTATATCTTTATATTAGGCCCTTGGGCTTTATCGTGGAAGAGATCAATGTAGCTATTGATCAGTGGCTACCTCCTGGTTTTGTGATTATATAATCATCATAACAGCAACTCAGCCACTCATACATTAATATTTGATTACTGATTGCATCTGATGACCTGATTTTTAATATTTTTCTGTCAGTATCAATGTCAGTAAAAATACAAATATGAGGTTAAATATGCCTGACTAGTAGATGTTGTATGCGACTTGCTCATGTACAAATAGTGATATGTTCTAATCCTTTTTAACTGAAAAACACAGCAGATCAGTTTGTCTGTGTGTGCAGTAGTTGGTTAGAGTGGCTCACATTTAGCTCTGGTGCAGCTAGACTCTACTGAATTCAGGCCCAACATATAGTTGGTATGTCAAAGATATTCTAAGATTTTCTCTTTTTTTTGTGATACTATAATGATGGTCCCTAACATTTCAGTGACACAGATACTTGGAGTCTATTTGGAGAAAATGTTCTACTTGCCCTGAAGAAACATTAGACACAAATTAAATTTGGCACTATAGCTCCTGTTGGTACGCTAACAAAATGTTACATCAAATTAATCAAAATCACAAAAACTGAAGGACTAAATAAAAATAGACTGCAGGGAATGGCCATATATATCCTAAATGTCTCTCCCTTTAGATTTTTTTTTCTCTGACCCTGGAACCACTAACAATGAGAAGCACAGAGCTGATAATTGAATATTGATTATCATCAATCACTTGAGAGACAGGGACAGATTTAAGGGTGTGTGTTGTCAGATTTTAGTTGGATGTACTGGACATATATGATACACAAGACTGTACCCAGAGTTAGCACAGTATGCTAATACTAGTGTAAATCATTAGTACATGTCATTGTGATGAATAGTTTTGTGCTCAGGGTCAGGGACAGGGCACAAAGCCAATGTGATTTGCACTGCGTGAGACAGACCAGACTGAAGTTCACTGCAGCTTAAGGCATCTAGTCTAATTGTATTCAACCCAGTGAACTGTAAACAGGTATGCCACACATTATGAAGGAGAATATACAATATACACCATTTAATACCTTGTCTCAGACCAAGAGCCAAGACAGTAAACTGTCTAATATCTTAATATCATTATATTAGTTCAATAATTAAGCTCTTAGGTAAAGCTTAACACTGCTGATTTTACAAATAACAGATTATAAACATCAACTTTCATTCAAATAATAACTGACAGTGAGCTTAAAAGAGAAGCACAGAGCTGATAATTGAATATTGACAGTAAACTATCGTAGGTATCAAGTCAGGAGAAATAAGAATTCAGACAATTTTTTTGTTATTTAATACTTCCAGTGCATATACCCACAGATTTACACACAATGTCTTTTGACTACACTTTTTAACAAAAGCATAAACAAAGATATGTTTAAAAACTAAACTGATATGGAAAAACCAACCACAAATTCACATTAAAACTTTGTTGAGAATTACAGTTTTGAGACGTGTACAATACTCATTTTTCAGCATGGCGGTTCAATTTTGGCCCATTCCTCTCAGCACATCCTCTTAAATTAAAGGATATGAGAGTACCTCCTCCATAAATTTTCAGTTGAATTCAAGTCAGGAGATTGGCTAGGCCATGCTAGAACCTTCACCTTCTTTTTTACAAACCAGTCTTGTTATTTTGGCTGTATTGCCAAAGTGTTCTGTTTCATCTGATCAGGGTGTTTTGTTATTGCTTATTTTTCTCTGTAAAACTGCTGTTCCTGCTGCTTTCAGGCTGTCCTGCAACTCTTTTCGAGTGATCGCTGCATTCCCTTTTACCCGTTATCATTAGTCTGAGAGCATTTTGCAAAATCTTGCGATGCTCATTTGTCCAGGGACGTTGTTAGTCATGGTTCCACCTGTGCATTATCAAATCAATTGTACTGACAGGAATGTTTAAGCTTTNCTTTGTAGCTTTTCCCACAGTGTTGTTTTCCCTGAGAATATTAGCACACTCCTTCACCTTCACCTTGACTGCTACTTGTTTTGTGAAATCTCCCAACCAAGGGCAACCAGTAGTCTTTTATAATATCAACTAATGCAACTTGCATTAGAACATTTTTTTGCAGAATTTATATGTAGAATTTTTTTCCCCTTTCAATTTCATTTTTTCTGAAACATATTTTTGTTTATGCTCATGAATACATGCATTTTTGTTCATATTTATAAGTACAAAGTGAAAAGAGATTATGCATGTAAATATGAAGTGGATATATACACTGGAAGTATATTAAATAACAAAACATTAGTGTCTGAATATTTACTTACATCTGACTAATTTCTTTGTTGCGCCATAAGGCTTACAGGGATTTGGGCATTGCAGTCCAGGCTTTGTGTACATGTTTTAAGCTGTTTGTACACCAGGCTTGAGAAAATTACTGTGTTTAGAAGAAAAGAATCTCTAGGGTATCTGCAGGACACAGCCATTACCATTAAATTATACCAGCCCATTTAAGGCCCTGAAAAGAGTCATTAACCAAAACAGCCTTATAACGAAAAGCTTCATTACATTCTAAAATTTCAAAAGATGACTGACTGGGAGGGAATTATGAACCATTGTTATTTTACTAGGAATATCAACACAACCTACCTCATCATCATCATCATCATCATCATCTACCTGAAAGTCAGGTGTGCTTAGCAGGACTCAGTTACTCTTTCAAAAGCGAAGGCATTAAGTACATTGTATAGTATGTTTCTGTGGCTTAGTTAAAATGCTGATAGTTCTCTTCTTCATTAACCTTCATGTTTATCTTGCATTTAACTCACAAATAAATGATGACGCTTTTTTCACTATCTCTTCAGAGGTGGATATCTATTTAGAGGCTGTTATTTAAAGAGCAGATACTAATGTTCCGAGCACATCTTCCTGTTTTTTTAACATAAGTAGGTCAGTCAGAAACACATTTATCACCACAGGCCTCTCTCAATGTCCTCAAGGGTGCATGGATAGAGAGACGAAGAGGAAAAAAGGCTTATGCCATCATTAATGGAAAAGTCGATAATGGAGAGCAGGAGATTTAGTTAAAGATGCTACTTTAAATGCATAATAATTCACAATGGTTCTGAATTATTCACTGCTCAGCGACTGCGTTGGCGGTTTAGAGAGTTGTCTGTACCAAAAGTTTGACTGAGAGGCTCAAGGTGTTCAAACTCATGAATTAAAATTCAGAAAGAAGTGGAGTGATTACAAGCAGCACACAATGCAGTAACAGTAACTATCCACTGTATCTTAAGTCTGATTGATGAGTAAATACTAATAACCTTTACAACCGTTACAACTTACACTGCAGCATACTGTATATACATAAAGGAACAGAGGACAACATTTACTGACTATGTTAAACAGCTCTGGTAAACTCTTGAGAGCTTGTGTACGAACACAAACATTTACATACATGCAGACAAACACACACAGAGGAAAATGACATTCTTTCCCTGCCTCAGTCCTTAGTCACCTTTCAAATCATGGTGAATGTTCCATATGGCAAGGAAGTAAGGTCTAGTAAGATGTGTGCGTGCGTGCGTGTGTGTGTGTGTGTGTGTGTGTGTGTGTGCGTGTGTGCGTGCGTGCGTGTACTTCAGCAGGAACAAGGGGCGAAATAGTCTGTAATTGTTTTTAAATCAATATTGTGACAGAAGATGAGATCACTGCAATGTCAAATCCCTGCCTGTCAGATCCAAGTCAGGCTCAATCGCTCCTGAATCTCTAAACAGCTCTCTCTCTCTCCTTCTTTCTTTCTCTTTCTCTCTACCGTATATCTCTCCGCCTCCCTTGAGTATGGACTGACTGTATATGACTTAGTTTAAATACAGCTTATTTCACACTGTGAAGGCAAGTGTGAAATAAGGTGTATTTAAACTGAGGTGTATTTAAAATTATGTGCAAAATAAGGTGTGTTGTTTAAACATAATCATATACTGTGAAATACCTTTCACTAAGAAGGTATAGACAATTTCGATAAAACTTTATAAACCTCACGGTGGTGATAGATAAATGACAAAGGAATTGATCATTACTGTTACTGACTAATTAGAACTGATGGCTGTTAATCACGTAATTCCAGTCTTCACTTCTCCTCGTTACAGACGGTGCTTTACACACATGACCTCACTAATCTTATCTGTCCATCCAGGTCTATGGCTGTGGAACTCCATGTTGCTGGAGGCCTCTGAAACTACAGAGTTGTGCACAAATTCGACTTCATTACAGCCTATGCAGCTAGTCTCTACCTTCAGTTCTTGGCACTCACAGAGATTTGGATCAACTCACAGCTGCAGCACTCTCTACAGCTCTCTCTTTCTCCCAAACCTCTACATCTGGAGTAAATAGGGGGTTGAGTGAGGGTAGGTTTGCTTATCACCTTCTTGATGCTGCCCTTACCAAGAACTCCACCAAATGAAACCTCACTCTTATTCACTACTTACTAATTACTCTGTAATTCTTCTTCACATATCAGACAATTGATCTGAGTAATTCTCCTCTTCAACTGGTCCTCAAAAGCCCACCTCTTTCCACTTCTACTGTTACCTTCAGACCAAACTTTAAAACCTGTCCACATCTTCATTCTCTTCTACTGTGCCCTACCACCAGTGCCTTCTTTTTCAGATCTGCTGGTTGACACCACTGCTTATATCTTCCACAAAGCCCTCAACATTGCTAAGTATGCAGTGAAGCTAAGTATCCTCCTGTTTCCTCTTCTGTTGCTTTTTCCTGCTTTCACTCTAAAATCAAAGTCTCCACGTAAAGTATTCTCAACCTTCCTTTCCTTACTTGCTTGTTCTGCTTGATGACGAGTTCATGGTGCACTTCACTCAAAAGGTCACACCAATATTCAGGCACTCACTTGTCATCCAGCTATAGAATGATCCCCACACCCATGTGTTTCCAACCTTTCACACATTCAAGTTGCTCACTTAAATAGAAGCGATGACACTTTGCCACAAATTGTACAAAATATCCTGCTTGCTTTACCCAATACCATCCATGCTTCTCCAGACAATATTTTGTGTACTTGCACCATATGTGACCATGATAACTGAGTTATCATCTTTATCAAGACCATCAATACTAAAGTTCATCTTTATCAAGTGGTCTGGTTCTTTCCCTGTCATGTGTTTGTTACCACATGTGTTTTGTTTTGGATCTTGTCTTGTCTCCTCCCATGTCCTGTGATTGGTTGTCTCCTTCGTGTTTCCCAAATACTCTCACCTGCTCTCTGTTTGCCCCTAGATTAGTTTGTATATTTAAACCCTCATGTTTCTTTGTTCAGTGTGAAGTATTGCTCAGCATGTACCCGCCTGGCTTTACCAAGTCGTTTTATTTTATGTTGTTATTCTCCGGTTCTCAATCTGGTTCTGTTCCCTAGTTTGTGTATTTTGGATTCTCGTACATTGCTTCACCTCTGCCTGTTTCCCGTTCTCGATTTTGACTCACGGTACCTTTGTCTGCCTGCTATCTTAATAAAAGCCTAACTGCGACTACATCCGTCTCAGCCTTCATACCATGACATCTACACTTCAATCACATCTTGATTGCTTCATTATACCTCCATTGTGGTGGTGTACAGAGGCAAAATTATGAAAATTGTGTCACTGTCCAAGTATTTATACCTCTACAGAGCACTCAGAATGCTTCTGCTTGCCCAGCACACAACCTAATGATGTTCTCTCAAGCCTCTCACTCCCATTCTACTCATACTCATTCAACTAATTCTTCCCGTTGCAGCAAAAATGAAATTCAAATAAATAAATAAATAAATAAAAATCTCATCCCTCAAAGTGTTAAGCATAATTATAATGCAAGATTGTGCTGTTTTTTTTTTATCCTGGCTCCTCTGTAGGGTAATGAGCTTCCACCTCCACTCAAAATTGCCAAGTGCCTCTGTTCCTTTCATAAAGCTCTACAAACCTTCCTTTTCAGATAGTATTTAGGTAAATCTTTTTTTTTTTTTTTTTTTTTTTTTTTTTAAATTTGCTTCACTTACTTTGCATGTGTGTGTATGAGGTAACACTCCCTGCAGACACAAATAGACAAGGTGGAACATACATAGGATAAGAAAAATTACTTGCTTTTATTTCTTTAAGTCAGTGTAAGATGTGTGTGGTTATGCCACTACTGATAAATCAACATGAAGGTCAAAAACATGTGCAGATTTTGACCTGGTGACCTGCTGAGTCTGATGATGATGTATCACCTTACCCACTGAGCTCAGCATTGGTCCATTTGCCTCTTACTGCTTTCTTTCTCTCTCATTTCTCCCTCCCTTTGCCTCCATCATCATCCCCGATTGGTAAGCCACAGACAAAAAAACAGAAACTCCACCTGAGCCCAAGGTCACATTCACAAACATCCACCTTGCATTTTTCCTCTTTTCCTCTCACACCTTCACAGATCCAATTATAATACTGGGGGGGGGGGGACATTCCCACTGCCTGTACACTAATGTCCTAAGCAAACTAAATCACCTATCATTACAAGCTGGAAACACTAGTAAATATGTGGAATGTCTCCAGTTTCGTTTGGTGGTAATTGCTGCATTATAGTCAAACTGTGGGCCACAAACCAGAACCCCTGATGATTCAAAACAAGAGAAGACTAGACCCATTAGTCAACCTAAATATAAAACAACAAACCATTGTTTAATACAGAAACTGCAGTTATAAAATGTTTGTTGTTGAAGACTAATCTAATAAAGATTAAGAGTAGTCAAGTTTTATTTTCACTTCAATGGGGGAATACATACTAGAGGAAGGATTGGACAGGAATAATTACCAAACCCCATCTGACATCAATTTGTCAGATTTAAAATTTTATTTATGAAAAATTTTTAACATTTCTTTTGTACAGACCTAAAAAAAAAATATACAATTACACTCTCAGAAATAAAGGTACTAAACTGTACTTTTCTTTGTCTCTGGGGTGGTACCATCAAGGGTATATCTTTTTTTGCATATTTAGCATGCATCCTAGGGAAGTTGCATGTTGTATACTGTTAATTAGCTTTTAAAGTAAAACTTTAAAGGCACATCAGTGGGTCTTATGATCCATTTTATGTACCTTTTATGTATTTTAAAAGGTATAAAGATACATAGTAAAGGTACAAAATACAAGTACCATTGATAGTACTATCCCAGCAACAAGGACAAGTACCTTTATTTTCAAGAATATAAAATGGGCCTTAAAAGCTTTATGGAGGTATGAGGTGCTTAAAAATCACAACCATTAAATATAAACGCAACTGCATAGTGTGTGTGTGTGTGTGTGTGTGTGTGTGTGTGTGTCAGACACAAAATCAACATTAACAATCATTTGTACACTGTTAATATCATAAGAATGTTTTGCTGGAGTGCTACATCGAACAGTAACCCATACCCATCACCTTAACTGGCTAAAGGTGAATATATTTAGCTATAAATCACTATATATTCAGTTGTTTATTTATGAGCCCCGGCAGCCCCAGTTCTCCATGTGCTAAACATATTTTTAAATTAAATTGGTAAAATGGTGTGCATGGTTGTGGTGTGTCTGGCTTCTTCAACTACAGTAAACTAAATATAAAATTATTATACCTATTTTTATGCTTTTTTTTTTTTTTTTTTTTTTTTTTTAAACTAATTTCAAGCATGAAATGGTCTTGATCTAATGCCAGTCAATTTCTATAATTCAGCTTTTTTTTTGCATTATTTCCAAAAAGGTACAAAATTACATATCTGCCAACAGCATAGGAAAATGTAAATCTTGGTATTAGTAAAAAATAAATAAATAAACAAACAAACAAATAAATAAAGAAATAATCTTATAATATGAAAACTAGATACCTTTGACCTGATCAAGATATTTTCACTTGCTAAGATATTAAAAGGCTCCTCTGAAAGTCATGAGCTCTAGATCACAATGGTTCTTCAGCATGGTGGCAGACAGACGAGTAAAATCTCTAGAACTAACCACTTTATGCTATATGAAAGAAAGAGAGCGAGAAAGCTTGTTCAAACTCAAAGTGTATTTAAATGCATACTCTCTGACTCTGACCCCAAACAATGTGTTCCAATTTGCATTGTGCAATGGCTGTGGTCGGTGTTTAACAAAGAATAATTGTGTAAATTAAGTACCTTATCATAGTTGCGATAATTAAGTACAAAATAGTACTAGTATTAAAAATCTTTTGAAAGCAAAAAGCACTTCTGACCATGAAGAAGCTACTTCTCTTCAAACACAAGTCTCAGGAAATTCAAGAATATCCCTATGAACATTATTCAGGCAGAGAAGGAGAAGCACATGTGCACTGAGGTTATGTAAGTAAGCACCTTTAAATAGCAGTGTTAAAAAATGCACATTAGGAAGGTGTTCATTTTCACACATCCACTGACAGCTAGAACAGCAGTAAGAGAGAATATCAGTCACGGCACTGTTTCACTGTAAAGTGTTTTACCGTACAATTTCCCTCGTGATAATATCGCCTGCAGAAATAGAGCCACAACTATGGCATTACCCCTGAAAATGTTACTCATTCATCTTTTTCTAGCTGTATAGGCACAGCTACAGAAGCACGGCAGCACACAGCTTACTGCTTTAGTAATATATATGGTTTTCACAATATTTGATTTGATTATATATTTGACTCATCTCACTTCTAGCCAAGGCCCAGATACTACTGCAGACATGGGAGCAGTTGAGATTATAGAGTATATTTTATTGGCCTGGGAATTAAATGCTACAGTTTTATTTACAAGAATCTATAGAAAAGCGCTACTGGAGTTCTTCCACTCCAACCTTGGGAAACCATGTCTTCATGGACCTTGATTTGTTCATTGTCATACTGGAACAGGTTTGAAGAAAGAGTGTATGGTGATAACAGCAATTCTGAGGGCTTTCTGCCTATTATCCCTCAAATGGATGTGAACATTGACCCATGTCTGTTCTAACACCAATATAGAGGCTTATGGGTGTGGAGGTGTGGATAAGTATCAGCTCTCTCAAGCACAAAAAATGTTCTGGGGAAAAAATGGATAAATGCCAAAATCATACAAAAAATGTAAAACAGGAGGATATTCAGAGAAAGAGACAGAGACAGAGATATAAGAAAGTGAGTTGATGGTTGAGTTTTGCCAAAATGTGTTACTGGAGGAGTAGAGCTGATTTGTACCTGCTGGCCCCCATCAGACGAGGGTCACATCACCTTTCAGTACAGCACTGTAGGTAATACTACACACACAGTAGGGCGATGTCATGGACAATGGGAGGCTGATAATTACAAAAGTGCAATCCAGCAGCACGGCAAGAGAGAAGCACACAGGGCATTGTAGGCATTTGTAGGCTTTACTAACATTAGTAACATACCTAAACACTACTGCCTCTCACTCCCTTTCTATTTAATACAGTTTGCTTCAGTTTCCAAAGTTAGTATGTACGGGGGAAAAAAGATTGCTAAACTCTAGATTAAAAAAAAAAAATCCCTTTTCTCATCCCAGGCCACGTCCAGATAGAGATCTGAACACTGAGAAGATACAGATACAGGTTACACCGCTAAACTGTGCACAGTAGATTTTTGGAGCTCAAAACTCAAATCTAGCTGAAGGTCAATATGTACAGTCATACTTCCTAATGGTTCTATGTATGATTATGAATATGAAAAAGCCACTTGGGAATTATTAGATATTAGGATGATATTTAAAGTGATGCCTCTCCATAATGAAGCCAGCTACAGATAATAACCATCAAAGTTTTTGAGTCTCCACACTTGACAAGGTTAACAGGGTCAATTATAAAGTTATAAGGTAAAAGGTAAATGTCCTCAGGTTCAACACTTTTCCCGGGAATAAGAGTGAAAATGAGGTCTATAGCAAATTTATTACAATGTATTTTCTCTCCTCTTTATGTACTCAGGGGTGCCGCTAGGGTTTCTGGGCCCCCTGGCTAATCTGTACTCCAGGCCCCATCCCCCAATTATCTTATCTTCTTGCCACTTGTAATTATCATCATTGTACTGTCTGTCTCGGGATGAGTAACTGAGAGAATTTCTATTTTATGTTACTTAAAACAACNATGTTACTTAAA
This sequence comes from Pangasius elongatus, assembly GCA_033441825.1. Lineage (NCBI taxonomy): Eukaryota > Metazoa > Chordata > Actinopteri > Siluriformes > Pangasiidae > Pangasius > Pangasius elongatus. The sequence goes on along the minus strand of JAKKZN010090216.1, from coordinate 287 downwards.
ACAGCTTCATAAAGACTAGCTTCAGAATCATAACATAAAACAGGGAACAATAAATCACCTTTTTTGTGAAAAACTGGGTGACTAGCTGTCTTCCCCGTCTCGCTCTCTCCTCTTTTTCGCGCTTTTCTTTCCTCTTTTGCTATCCTGATTTTGGCTGCGCCATCTCTTGAGTCTTGCCATCTACCTGAATGATGCGCCAAGTTCAGACCCGTGTTGTGCCGAAAAAAGCACCCCTGCCGCGAAATGCACCCCCTGTCGCGGGAGCGCGCATTTGGCGATAGACGCTT
>JAKKZN010089940.1:0-15430 GCA_033441825.1 Pangasius elongatus | reverse complement strand
ATAGTGTGCATTTGCAAAAATGAGTGGCTGTCTAAAAAGCATTTGGCCCATTATGAGAGCAAGAGGAAGAGCTATATTTTGAATATCATTAAGGCATTCTTTCATTTCAAAAGCATAAAAGCAATAAACATGAGGCAGAAAGAACAAGCCGTTCTGGTTTATTTAGGAATAATGGTTCTTAGGGAGGGATTGCGAACTGTTCTTTCTCACTCTTCGTTCTCCGACCTATAAATAGCACCTTCTTCGCTCTCAGGGTTGACTATTGTTCACCAGGCGTCTCTTCTTTTGTTCTGAAGTTTTTATTTATGAGTTGGACTTCAGAGACTCTCAGTAAAATCCTTCAATTGTTTTCGCTTTTGGAGCATGACTCAGGAGTCTGAATTTAGTAACAGAGTGTGAATTAATTCTATTAAGCTTGTCAGGTAGGTTGAATAAGCTTTTGTTACTGCTACACCTGCTGCATGTAGGATTAGTGTTTTTTTTTTTTCTTTTTTGCAGGAAAAACACAGATGAAAGGAACCAAACTAGACCAGGCAAAAGCCAAGACAAGTGTCCGTTTTGCATATACATGCTGTTTAACACTTTGATTCTAGGAATAATGTTTATTTAATCCAGTTCAAAATACTTCTTTACATACAACATACAAAATCTTATGCATATATGTATATACCTCCATTCTATGGAAATAGACAGACATACAAATCGGACGTTTTGACATGAAGTAAAGTGTTCACCTTTGTTTACTTGAAGCCGTCAAGGCCAAACCACCAAAGGGCTCTGTGGGATTGAATGTCTGGATCTCAAAACCTGCAGCTTTCTGGTATGGGGTCAGCTTCCCCTAACGCTCTTTAGCTGCCAATCCATAACCCGACCCATGAGCTAACCTGTCTGACTAGTGACAGGAAAACTAGACAATAGCCACTTTGCATACAGTGAAGATTCATTTTGCTGCTGTTGCTCCAGGCCCTTTGGATAAAGGTCATTTTTGTAGGAATACATTGTGTCACTGTAGGAACCTAGTCCTTATTTATTTATACAACAAGGAATTCACGTACATTTATAAACGTATTCTTTCATCGGTGCGACAAATTGGGCTGCCGTGTTTGTTTTGTACTTTCACGCTACAAAAAAAGTTATCTTAGCAAAGTGAAACTTGAATTTCTAGGATTGTTTTACTAATTTCAAGATTGACATGATCTTATTCCATTGATGGATAAATTTCCGTTCTTTCTAGAAATAAATTCTTGAAATAAGCAAAATTAACCGAATAGAATAAGACAGTTTCAGCGTCGAAATTGTATGTAAATTAGTAGAATACAGGCATAATCTTAAATTTGTTTTATAATGATCTCATCGGTAAGGAATAAAACGCTGGAGGACATGCTGTTATAGGAAAATAATCAACGACAGGGTGGTGCGACGTATCCTGATGCGAAGTGAAGTTATTGTTACCACCCTGAAGTTGTTTATTTTCAAATAACATGTCCCGAAGTGTTTTATTCCTATTATTATAGGCGAAACAAGTTACTTCCTGTTATCGCTTATGTTATAGCAGCTATAAACTGCTTTCCCTCACCAGCTTCTCTCTTTTCTCTCTGACGAAGTTAATGANTATGCATTTTGTGCTTCGCTGCTTACAAAAAATAAACAGTTGTTTAGAGGCGATCGGTCATTAAGCCATCATGAAAGTTGTGGCGATCGATTCTCAGTGTATTGTTTATTCTTGATGGAATTTACTGAGATAGCAAATACGTTTGTCATACCTCCCACTCAGTGTGGAAAACTCCTGAGATCAGGAGTTACAGTCGCCCTGTCGCCCTGCTTTTCCGTTTTCTATCCCCCTCACACACATCCACACACCTCTGGGCTGAAATTCCACACATTCCTCAGTGATGTAGAGCTTCTCCAGGCCCATGCCTGCTAGAAAAGGCCTGACACAAATGGAATGCGTGTCTCTGGAGTTTCCGCCAGTCGTCAGCGTTAGCGATTAGACATATCTAGCACTTAGCTAGTCAAGCCATCGGCATAATTTTACTGCATGTATTTGTAACGACCTGGATATCATTTGCAAGAGTGAACTCACGGCTCTTATCATAGATATAAACAGCGCCTCGAGCTCAAGCTCGAGCTTAGCTCCAAAGAATAAAAGAGCTAGGCTTGTTTCTCACTCAACATTTTCCAGCGATGTTCATTGTCATTTAAATTAAAAATCCAATGTAGAATTAGTTGAATCAACATTTAACTAAAAAAAAAAAGTATCAGAATGTTACTGGTAGCATGAAAGTTGAAGCTTTGAAAGCTGATTTGTTTGAGCAGAGTGTACAACTGAGGAGTCAAGAGAGCTGGACAGAGTAGAGGACTAAAGCCCCGCTGCATCACTGTCCTTAACTAGAGATGACGTGAGGGCTAAATCCCACTGCGCCACTATCAGCAGGTAGTTGAACGGCATTGTGGGTAATGTAAGAAGCTGTTAAATTGACTGCTAGTGAAAATAAACCAACCTACCTTCCCAACAAAAAGGAAATTTAAACAAAAAGGTCAACTCCGATCTCAAATTTTGGATGCCATTGAAGATCCATTTTTATTGTTATAAAGATTAATATGCAAAGCAATCAGGGTGGGTTTTTTTTTCTTTCTTTAAACTCGTGGTGTGCACTTTAAAATCGTGAAGTTGCCGGGGGACGTTATCTTTGGAAAAAAAAGGCGAGTATTAAGCAAGAGGAAGAGATCAGGTTAGCCATGTTTTGAGTATCACTATAACATGAGTCACATTAGTCTGGTGCCTGAATACAGGCTATTTTCTTTTTATCTTATAGTCTTTGAGGTTTTGAAGCTTTCTTGAGGCAGTGGGACTCACCTGATCCTCTCAGAAAATAAACGAATTAATAAAGATGAAACATGCATGCATGCTCTGTCACACAAATTCACGTTTGAAGAGCTTAGCTGGATTTTTAAGGCCGCTGCTTTGATCATCATTTAATGGATCTGTCATCATCGAGTACGAGAGAGAGAGAGAGAGAGAGAGAGAGAGAGAGTGAATGAGATTTGTGGGCAGAAACTGCCCTGACTGCCTCCCTTACCACACCTGAGTGAACTTTTGTCTTTTTGTTTTGCTTTGTGTGTGTGTAAATGGGTGGGAGGGCAAATATGTATGCCAAGTATCGAGAAAGGGAAAAAAAGCCATTCTTGTAGGATTTCAATCCCAGAGATCAGTTTATATGATACGGTCGTATTTCGCACAGTATGATGGTTGTGTGACTGTGCATTTATTCCTTGGCAATACTTCACTATACTTCATTAATATACTGAATTTGTACTGTGGCTCTCATCCAAATCGACATAGAAGCGTGATATACAGTGCCTTGAACGAGTATTCAAGCCCTCCTTGAACTTTTCCACATTTTGTAGTGTTACAGCCTGGAAAAACATACGTTATGATTGCACAAGTATTCACCCCATTGCTGTAAAACCCCTAAAGTAGGTTTGCCATTATAAGTCACATGACTGGCTGAATGGAGTCGTCCTTTGTGTGATTTTATAATGTCACATAATCTCAGTGTACATGCAGCTGTTCATGGAAGAGTTTGTTAGAAAACATACCTAAAAAAAAAACAGCATCATGTAGACCAAGGAGCTATAAAAACAAGTCCAGGACAAAGTTCTGGAAAAGTATTAATCAGAGATTTGAAGAACTTCATTGTCATGTTCATAAGCTTTCCTTATACAGTGAAATTGTTAGTGGAGAAGAGGTCTGAGGGGTGGTTAAAATGGAAAAGGTGAATGTTCTACAATGGCCAAGTCAAAGCCCAGATCTGAATCCCATTGAGAATCTGATCTGTGGCACTGTTTGAAAATTGCAGTCAATAAACAACAACCAACCAACCTGAAGCACCTGGCGCAAATCTGACAGGAAGAATGGGTGAAAATCCCTTCCAAACAGTGTGCAGAGCTGGTAGGAACTGAAGTAATAGTGAAGTTTGACTTTCAAAATGTACTTCAAGATCATAAGATCATCTGGTAAGTGTTATTTGTAATCCAGGTGAATCTGATGACTTTTAAGGGGGTTGAATACTTTTGCAAGGCACTGTATGTGTGGGAATGTTTTTCTATCTTGTAGGGGTATCTCCATTTTTTTTTACCTTGTGAGGACAAGAAAAAAAAATTCATCAATTAATAATTTATGAATTAATATTAAAAATGATGTTAATGAAAGGTACTAACAAGCAAGCCATGAGTGTATGTGTGTGTTTTAGGGTTTGTTGACCGATCACAGTGGTTACTCTGTCAGTGGGTGAGAGGGTTGTGGTAGCTGTTGGATGTTCAATGTTTAAGCAAAACCAATAAGCCGTATCTACCGAGCCGCGTGCTGGGATTGTGTTTCGTTTAATGTGGTAGATGAAAAGCATCCGTTAAACGAATAAAATAAATAAAACATGAGAAAGCTGTTTTTGCTGAGTCATTGTCTGTAATGTGCATTTCATTGCCTGTTGTACCTTTTGATTAAATTAAAATGTACCTGTGATTTTAATTTACTTACATAATGAACTTTCTGAAAGTAAGCGAGTTGTTCAAGTGAGCTGCAGTGACTGGAGGCATTCCAGCTTGTTGGAGTTCTTCATTTTTGTAGAACATTCATGGGGACTGAAAAATGTTATCATGAAGCTAAACAAAAGAGCTAAAAAAAAAAAAATGTCATTTGCTCCCTCACACACACATAATATCCCACACTTGTATCTGCATTCACCTATTCTGAAATCAATAGGGCTAATTTACCCCTAAAAAAGAGGCTAATTTGGCTAACATGGATTGAAAGCTAGTTAGATCAGCTAGCATGGCATAGCAAGGGTTTGTTTATTAACTAGCATTATTAGTCTGATGTTTTTGTTAAATGCTTTCAAACTAAATCTCATAATCATAGTTTTATAATCACTTACACATTCTCAAAGTGGCTTGTGTTTTATGAAGGCTACCTTGCTAGCTTACAGTGTAGCTAGCTTCCCTTTCTAATTTGTTCTTGCTAGCTAACCTTTGCTAGTGCCAGTGCACAGTCATGAAGTTAGTCTGTCTTAGTCATTTTTGTTCATACAAATGCGGTTTCACAAGTTAAATATTTTGCAGAAAGCTTAATGACTAATTGGCACCTGTGTATGTGTGTTATGCACAAGGTGTGTGTGTGTGCGTGTGCGTGTGTGTGTGTGCTGTTCAGTTCACAATTTGAATCGTTTCCTCTTGTTTTACCAGCAAATGAACCAAAGTTCTCACACACACACACACACACACACAGACACACACACACCAGAAGAAATGACTTCCTGTCAATATTTACATGTAGTGACTGAAAACTTGTGCTAGGGACAGGCCCTATGGAAATCAGCCCCACAACACATGCGCACACACACACTCAAAAACAAACTGCCAACATCAGTAGACTGAGCTTTTGTGGAAGTGTGTGTGTGTGTGTGTGTGTGTGTGTGTGTGTGTGTGTGTGTGTGTGTGTGTGTGTGTGTGTGTGTGTGTGAATGGATTGTCAGGTCTTTCTTTGCATAGGGGCTTATTTAGGTTTCCACAGTATTTTTCTACCACACAACTACTCAAAATAAAAAGGAATTCTGTGTGTGTGTCTCACATTACACTCTTATCTAACCAACATAGCTGTCTCGTTCAGTACACTTAAGCACTTTTTTTAATCTGACGATGCTGTATGATATAAAATCACATTGTATAATAAAACGCATAAATCACCTGTTTTGCTTTGTGGATAATTCCACCCTGATACTGTTGATTTGTACCTGAGAAGTTCTGCTGTAATCCTGAAGACTGTCTTGTGCTCATCTCAGAACTTCCTATTCACAATATGCTCATACTTAGTAGTGTTTGCCTTTTCTCTTCTACACCTGTATACCTTAATAATTTATAAATCAGGTCTCACCCAGAAGAGGATGGGTTCCCTTTTGCATCTGGGTTCCTCTCACGGTTTCTACATTGTGTCATTCCCAGGAGTTTTTCCTTGCCACTGTCTGCTCTGGCTTGCTCATTAAAAAAGAAATCTAAAAAAAAAAAAAAAAAAAAAAAAAAGCTCCTTTATAACCATGAGCACTGTCAGAGGAATTAGTGTAGCTGCAAGGTAGATGTGTCTAATGTCTAATAAATTGGCATAATCTCATTTTCCTTGCGTCACCCTGTCTTCTGGGAGTCCCGTCTGATAGGTTTGCGATGATGTCTTGCAGATATCGCCGTGGTGGAAATGACGGACGCTTTCCGACAGCCGTCTCTCTTCTATCACCTGGGAGTGAGGGAGAGTTTCAGCATGGCCAACAACATCATCCTGTACTGTGACTCCAACTCCGACTCGCTGCAGAACCTCCAGGTTCACATTACATACATGTTCGCTCTATATTTTGCAAGTCCAAATCTCACAGATGATCCCGTAGAACATCACCAAAGTCGTCCACGTACGTCCACCATAGTAGACACACGTATAGAGGCTTAAACTGCGGTTGTAATATAATGTTTAATCTTGTGCTAATACACAATAAAGATTTGATTGTGTATGATTAATTGTACATACACAAATATCACTAGATGATTAAAGGTGCAGTCAGCGATATTTAAGTCTGTGTTTTTTGTCATTAAAATATGCACTCAAAGGGAACTTTGGTCTCAGTAGTGCCCCAGGTTCTGTATTCAGAATGAACAAACGAATGATGTGGACCAGTAACATCCAACCAATCAGGCAAGAAAGTGTATCTATTTTTTTGTCAATCATCTTCAGTGCCAATTCAGAAAGCTCATGCGTGTTACTCAAGCAGTAACTTGGGGGTCGTATTTGTTTAGCCAACTCGAGCTAAAATTCCTTACTGCTCCTTTAATCAATTGACAGAAGTGATATGAACAGGTTTAGGTGCTCTGGCGCTAAATCTCCAGAGACTGAACTGAGCCACAAAGATATATTGACACATTTGACTGCGTGGGTTTAATGTTTTCATGATCAAAGAGTGTATATAAGTGAATATTGAGCGTTCAAATTCAAACAGCATATGTTTTCCTTCACCGTGCTTGTGTGCACAGTAGCTGTTTGCACTACAGCAGGCTGAAGAGTTTTGTTCTCATGTCCTATAAAAAGCTTGAGAGCTTTAAGCGTTGTTTTGGCGCATTAACACCCTGGAATGACTCATTTCACTTTTAACACCTTTGATTGTGGTGCACAGAAATCCCACCAGCTTTAGCATGTCCTATCCCTGGCCTAATTTAAAGGAGAAATAGATTGTGAGGGGCTCAGGGGCATTAGAGTGCATGATATTCAGGCACTGATTTCACACATCACGCAAGTTCAGAGCAGGGACAGTGTTCATCTCAGCTGATGAGGCCATGCGCGCACACACACGCGCACACACACACACGCACACACACACACGCAGCGCTTCAGATTGCAGTCCAGATGAGATCCTGTGGAGTTTACACAGATGTCATTTTTAAACACTTCTTCTAGATGGTTATCATTTTCACATTTAGGTTTCGCGTTGGATTGTACATTTTCATTTGCTACTTTAATGCTTAGTGACATATAAGATAGACAGAATTAATTTACAGAGTTCATTTTTCCACTTAGTTCAAGTGTACACAATTATAACAGACACAGTTTTTTCTAGCTAATAAGAAATGGATGTCTGTTTCACCAAAAATATTTTCCACCAAAATCTTTCGCCTGCAAACCTTAAATGTGTGGCGGTCTGGGAAAACTTGTCGGATGATGCTGTGGCTGAATTCTGGAAAATAGCCAAAAAAACATGAAAAATTGGCCAAAATTGGGGTTGTCTACAACAAACCAATAACATACTTTGATATCTCGATCATAAATATATTGAAATAAATTGAGTATCATGACAGAAGTGTGTGGTAAGGGCTTCCGATTGGCGCAACAGGAAAGCTATTATCCGGAGACCACGGGTTCGAATCCCGGTGACGCCACAGCCATCCGTGGCCTGGAGTCCAAGAGAGCAAAACTGGCCGTGCTCTCAGGGAGGGAGGGGTGGCATACTCACTTGCGTGAACAGCATTTTGGAAAGATGCAGTCAGCTGGCTTTGACCTTTGACCTCCTTGATTGGTAGCTGAAGTGTGATAAGGGAAAGATTGGCTATTACTAAATTAGGGAGAATTGGCTATTACTAAATTAAGGAGAATTGGCTATTACTAAATTAGGGAGAATATCAGGGAAATATCCAAATAAATAAATAAATATGTGGTAAAAAGATAAAAATTAATTGGTAATATTTAAAATGACATTAAAATATAATTCCCATTCATATGTTTATTTCTTGTATAATTGACAATGTTTAATCCATTGTTTAAGCCAAGTCGGTGCCCCTGGTGGCGGCCATCTTGGACAACCATATTTACTTGGCATAATTTGGCAACAGTAAAAGAAAGAACGTTTAAAATTGGACTTGTACTAGAAAACTACACATAGATGATAATATAGTTTCACTTTGGATTTTGGGTGAGACTTTACTTCCATTACGTATTAGCTACATTAGCGTTGTAGCTCTAGTGTAAAGCTAAAGACGCTAATGACCTAAACAGAGTAAATTAGATTCCATTTCGAAGCCTTTGTTCAAGGGTCTTGCTTGAGTTAAATGCTGGCTCTGGGCCAGTCCTGCCATGATTGTGTACGATCATGATGTATTTTTGTGATAGTGGGCATGTAGGGACTTATTTGTTTGGGAACACTAATGAGCTCTTAATGCGTACGGGAGCAGATTAACAGGACTCGCATGAAATAAAGGATTTAGAGCGGATGCTGTAAAGTTTTATTGGCCTCACTGAGGGGCTTGTAAACTCACGCATGTCTCGTGTGTTTCTTTTGCAGGAAGTCGTGTGCCAGAAAAACACTGTGAGTACACACACACACACACACACACATACACAGTGGGTGGGGACAAAAACAGCTGGTCTGCCTAAAGATGTCTGAAACCTTGCTAGCTAATACTTTAATATTTGGTTTAGTTTGGCTTTACACTGCACGTAATTAAATGAATCAGAAACTAAAAAAAAATACCGCCTGAGGGCCGTGTAAAACAGAAACCTTTCTTGTGTAACTCTTTCGTCTTTGCTCAGAAATCTGGCAACGCAAACATTTGCATCATCCAAGCATGGAGAACACAGAGTCAGTGCTCAATAAATCCTTTAATAGTTATATACTCTACATATAATTGTGTAAAACATTTTATGTGTCACATCCAGAATTTATTTTGTCTTTTCCTTCATTGGTCCAAATCTCCCGTGGCTCAGTTTAGATGATGTCTATAAAAGATGTTGCGCATAACCCAATGGTTCACTTCCTGCAGCCGGGTCAACTCCGAGTCGATTCAGAATCAATTCGGAGTCAAATCTCGACCTGCCTAAAGATATGTGCCAAAGAGAACCAGATTTCAGGTTTCAGTTCAACTGTAGCTTTCAGAACTGTATGTAGTGGAGAAGGGTTTTCCCAGGCTGCCACACATCAGTGAATCATGATAGTTAAAAAAAAAAAAATGAAGCAATTGTTTTACAAACAGGAAGTTGAGATATAGTTCAAAAACATGTTGATTGGGCCATGTTGGGGCAATTATTATAATTATGAGTCGATTTATTAGTTGATTACATTTACATTTATGGCATTTGGCAGACGCCGTTATCCAGAGCGACTTACAAAAGTGCTTTGAAGTCTATCAAAAATACATTCTGATGTCGGCTCACTAGGTCACAAACTAGGAATACCATCAGTCCAAAACTCTGCTGGGGAAGTAACAGACAAGCGCTCAGACAATACTTCTTTTTTTTTTTTTTTTTGATTATTTAAAAAGCAACACTCAACAATTGCAGCTGACTCGTCTGGTAATGAAAAGCTCTTTCTTCTAACCTTTCTCTCTCTCTCTCTCTCTCTNTCTCTCTCTCTTTGTCTGGCATCAGATGGAGAGAGCGGGGTTAGTGGGTTGCTCGCTAGGCTTTAGTGAGGCTATAAGTGGCTCAGAGGATCAGGTGGCTTTGAGCTGCAGGTAGCAGGAAACACCAGCGCTGACTCTCTGTCTAACAGCAAGAATGTGATTCCTCCCTCTGCTTCGCCGCTCCTCTCTTTCCTCTTTCTCTTTTTTTTAATCCTTTCTTCTTCAGCACCTACTTTTTCTTCTTTTGACCTCTGCTCCTCTATCAAGTCGATGACTAATCCGCTTCCTGTCTCCCTGTTTTTGATCTTTCAAACCCCCCCCCCCCACCTTTTCTTTAGACGTCTTTGTTACACGTGTCAGATTTGGTTGTGTAAGTCGGCAGAGAGAAAATGGAGGCTGAGCACACGGTGTTAACACTCGTTCTCTTTTATAGATTAATAACGATGCTCGTAATGCAGCTGAAAAGGCACATTTTCAAAGGGCTTGCTTTCTAAATTGAATGAAAGTGCACGCTGTCTGTGTTTTTCTCTCTCTCTCTCTCTCCCACTCCCTCTCTCTCTCTCCCTGTCTTTCTGTCTCTGTGTCTGTGTCCCTCGCTGCTTAAAATATGAATGAGCTTGTGACAGGTGACGCAGCCATGTGTCTGACCACACCGGACGTGTGTGTGTATAAATAGCACTGATCAAAGAGTGTGTGAAGGACAGAGAGAAAGAGAATATATCTTCCCTTCTTTTTTTCTTTCTCTGTATTCAGAAACACTATGTTCAATACGTCTTTTTTCTTACCTCGAGTTTCAGCATCACACACTGTTCTTCGTAATATCTCGCGTATTATATCGCTAATGGCTGCCAAGTCATTTCAGCTCAATTTAATAAAGTTTTATTATCGTTAATATCAGGACTGTATTGCCGCTGAAGCCTGGAGTCTCTTTCTCTCTCTCTCTATCTCTCTCTCTCTGTATGGCTTAGCACTTGTTTGCTTTAACTGTTAAACTCACATTAATCACATGGCTTGAATCTCGTTACTTCTTTCTCTCTACAGATTTGCCCTTAATACCTACTTGATTTGTTCATCCTGTGCATGGTGATGATTAATATTAAAAAAAAAAAGTTAGAGTTATTACCTAAGCCTCTTTATCCATATCTCTGTGAGCAACTGTCTGTTCATCCTGTACATGACTACGAATGTTTGCATTGCTGATTAAAAAACACTTAAAAAATGACTACGAATGTTAGAATTAAATGAGTATAAATTAGATAGCTATTTAAATAGTGAAGTGAAGTGACGTGAAGTGATGTGCGGCCAAGTGTGGTGACCCATACTNTCTCACCTCAGTCGTGGTATTGAGGGTGGCAGAGAGCGCTGGTCATTCACTCCCCCACCTACAATCCCTGCAGGACCGAAGACTCGAACCCACGACCTTCAGGTTCACCTTCGGGTTGCAGGTCCGACTCTCAGACCAGACGGACGGACAGACGGACAGACAGACAGACAGACAAATAGATTTACATTTATGGCATTTGACAGATGCCCTTATCCAAAGTGATAGCTAGATAGAGAGATAGGTAAAGACGACAGGCAGGTAGATTCCTGCATAAATCTCTCTCTCTCTCTCTCTCTCTCTCTCTCTCTCTCTCTCTCTCTCTCTCTGAGTGCTTATTTTGTTCTATAAATGTTAGAATTACTGTCCGAGGCTAGCATTGCATTATTTTCAAAATCTTGAGCTTCATTCTCTTCACTTCTTTCACTCCATTAACTACTTGTTTTTTTTGTGTTCATGGTGGCCATAAATGTTTGAATTTCATTACTGCCAATGCCTATCATATACTCATATTCTCTCTCTCTCTCTCTCTCTCTCTCTCTCTTGTTCTTTCTCTTCAGTCATGTGCGGCGAACTACCTGTTTATTCCGTACATAGTGACTCCTCAGAATAAGGTGTACTGCTGCGAGAGCAGCTTCATGAAGGGCCTCAGTGAGCTGATGCAGCCCAGTTTTGAGGTTCTGCTCGGTCCCATCTGCCTGCCTCTGGTGGATCGCTTGACCCAGCTTCTCACCAGCACACAGACCAGCTCCTGGTGAGTGAAACTGAAACACACACACACACACACACACGCACACACACACACATTCTGACTCTGATCTGTCTCAGTGTCTGACTTTATTCTCTTGGTATTAGATTTTTGGATTTATGCTTGCATATTATGATTAAAGGTTGTTAATGATTACACTAGGTTACTCACCACAGGGAAAGTACAGAGACGCTGGAGGTTGGAGGGATCTCTCGGTGTGTGTCTGTGTGTGTGTGTGTGTGTGTGTTTATTCAATGCGCAAGTTCCTCTTTGTCACATCGAGAAAGCTCTGAGTCATGGCTGTTAGGCTGAGAGAACTGGCTGTGCCGAAAAAATTCTTCAAATTGATTTATTTTTCCTTCTTTTTTTAGTCATAATATGTATTATTTAAAAATTTTGGATGTCACATTTTTAAATGTGTTTCTAGAACAATAATAGTCACATAGTAGATCAGAGATTCCTTTGAGAAACTGTACTCCATTTGGAGAAACTGTACTCCAACGTTGCCAAATGGATCTTACTAATTCCTTCATATCTGGCTTCCTTCATATCCGCCCCAGAAATTAGATCTAGAGCACTTTTTTTTCCTTAAATGGCAGGCCACGAGGCTTCAAGACAGTGGAAGGGGCCGTTTGGGTGGAAGAGGAAGGCTTGTCGATGTTTCTACAGCAGTTGCGATTGCAAAGGCACCAGAGGGCTCTAAAATGACCAACTCCTGCTTTAATATTTTGCTGTGACGTACACCTGTAATAGAACAACCCAAAATTATAGGTGTACTTTTTGACACTCTGTTGTTTGCATTCTTGACCTGTGATAAACCCTAAATTTGCTGTATGACCTCATGTATGACATGCATGGGCAAAACGAACTACAGATCATTGTAAAAACCCAGAACCGTGGACGTGAATTTGAATCCATCTGGTTCAGTCTGATTTAAATAAACCACAAATTGTTCAAAAGAGCCACTTCAGATGCTTCTGTTAGACAGGTGGGAGTGGAAGAGACACATCGTGACTTCCCAGGTGCTAAAAAGTTTCTCGGGGGAAATCATGTGAAGAACATAAATATCTTTTCGTGAGTTTGGCTAAAAATTGTGGGCGAAAAAAGCATAGCTTGCACAAAACAGTGATATTTGAGTAACTCGTGAGCAAAAGTAGGCCACAAGAAGATTCTTAGTGGTTTCTGTGGATTCAGTAACAATAGCAGTTGTTGACTCAAGGTTTGATTGGTAGTCCTGGAGGATTCCCAGCCAACCAAGAGTTCTTGTTTTCCCAAGACCACCCTGTCTGTTAGGGGAAAGACACCACTACAGCACCACCCCTGCCCATTCTTTGTTGGGTGGTGATCCATTCTCAGCACATCACTCACACTGACATGCTGTGTTTGTGCTGCCTTTACAGCCAGTACTTCCGGGAAACCATTCTGAACGAGATCCGCAAAGCGCGGGAGCTGTACACGGGGGTGGAGCTTGCAGCAGAGATGGGGCGGATCCAGCAGCGATTGGACAACGTAGAGTGTCTGTCAGCTGACATCGTGATCAACCTGCTTTTATCATACAGAGACATACAGGTGAGATCATCAAGTTTCACCATTGTTATTGTTGGTCAATGTTTCTCTCTTTACAAATCATCATCAATAAAGACAGACAGAGTTCTAGTAGGTAAATTCGTGGCATTCTGCTGCCATGGTTTGGGTCTGCTTGTCTGCTTTGAGAGACACGTCACTGCAAATCAATACAAAGCTCTTCTGACTGATCACGTTTATCCCCTGATGAAACGTTTCTTTCCTGATGGGAGTGGATGACCCTGACCCCATTCACAATGCACAAGGTCTCATGGAATAGTTTGACGAGGATGTAAATCATGGTCGCCAGGTGACAAGCCATTTAAACACCTATGGGAGACTTAGTCCTGATGTTTTTAGAAAAAACGGCTCACTTACTTCAGCTACTTCTATCAGAGATATTCCACATTGCTAAGGTACAGTGTTTAAGATGCAGACAATTCAACCATCCAACCAAGTCTGGCTGCCAATAGTAATTAACCAGTCAGTAGTAATTTTAGTAGCATGTAAAGGCCACTTTTTAAATCAGAACTCATAATACCCACTGAGAGCAGGTGAAGTGCAGTAGGAGTTGAGTTTCTCAGAACTGAAATGAGACTCTTGTCTGAGTATAAATGTTTAATAAGCTCCGAGTCACCAGGGACTCCCTCTATCTGCATTTGGCTTCCTGTCTCCTATAAGCAAATACAATCTGATCTAACAGAGCTTCACAAATTTCAGGCTAATGCAGGTACACACAGTCCAGTTGAATGGAAGTGACAGTCCAGTGTAGCAAAGGGAAACAGTCCATTTTTAATGAGTCTAGTGGAGGTTCATTGGAGGTCAACATAGCCAAATCTAACAAAGCTAGACACGGCCAAATCTAACAGCGAGACGCAATCCAGTCTTACACGGAGACACACTGCCGTTTAACAGAATGTAGGCCAGGCATATGGAGATGAGCAAAGATGAACAGAGGCAGGAAAATGCCAGTGGGAGGCACAGTTCAAGAAGTCAGAACAGTCCAGTTTAACAGAGGCAGGTGCAGTCCAGTCTAATAGCATACTCAACTCAATCCAATGGGGCATAGTTCAGTTCAGTTCAGTTCAACAGTGGTATAATGGAGGTAGACAGTCTATGTGAATTGTCACAGTCCAATGTAATGGAATAGGCCAGTCAAGTGGATCTACATACTTTGGAGTTTATGGCTGTGGACACAAATAAATGTAGTATAGTCTAACGGACATGGGTACATTGTGTTCTAATAAAGGCAGACAGTCCATGATTTAATTTATTGAGGGAGCACATTGTCCAATCTAATTGTGGCTATTTACTGGAGTTACATACAGTCAAGTCTAATGGGACCAGACACTGTCCAGTGTAACTAAATGTAAAGAGGACACACTCTGCTCTAAAGTATTATGAAGTCTAATAAAGGTCTGTACAGGTAGACGTGAACAAAACAAACCGGCACTAGCCATAGGCCAGTGTGCGGCAGTCTAATAACGAACAATGCAGTCCAATCTAAGCAATTTATACACTATTCAGCAATCTGTGACAAACTTGAACATAATAGATTAAAGTATATATAATCTTTGCTTCATTACCACTAGCATACGCTGCATCTAGCATATGGCACTAGCGTGTCACCTCATCCCTCATCAATAAATAAAATTAATATCAACATATGACATATTATAAAGGTTGACTGAATTATTTATATTGGTTTGAGTGGTTTCATGCTGTGCAGTGGCTCAAGAGTATGATGCAGGAGGGTTTCATTAATAATGCAGTGTGTTGGGAATGAAATAACCATCTCTAACTGCTTCTAAAACAGCATTTTAATAAAACGAAACTCATGTATGATCTATCAAGAGATTCGTTCGTGAAGAAAT
>JAKKZN010088074.1:5000-11099 GCA_033441825.1 Pangasius elongatus | reverse complement strand
ACTCCAACCCACGACCTTCAGGTTCACCTTCGGGTTACAAGTCCGACTCTCAGACCATTAGGCCACGACTGCCCCAGTCTATTCATGTCTTTTTATTAGGTCAGTTTAACATTTTCAAATGATTTTCATCAGACACTGCCACACCTGATGGGTTTTGCTTGTGCATGTTTTATGTGTATTTTTTGGGTTAAAAGTTGGATACACCGAGTCACAGAAACGTTTGCAGGAAAGAAACTCTCAGCCAGCTTCATCAGGGCCCAAGACGTTCCGGAAAAGTGCCGGCTTGCAGACGATGGAGAGAACACACACACACAAGCACGTTTGTGATCAGGAGTGTAAATGACGGGGAAATAGTGGAACTGATTACCAGAAATTCCTTCAAGTCATCCCAGATAATCTCTGCCAGATTTAGGTCGGGTGACTGCTGGAGGCTAATCTGAAGAGACTTCACCGTTTGCTAGAGAGGTGCCGATATTGCTGGCGAGAAAATCCCAGCAGGCCGAGAGCAAAATAAACCCGAATTCTACCTGTCAGACAGGGCAGCTCCATGCTAACAGCATAAATGCTAATCAGCACATTCTACCCTGTGCTTTTGCTGACCAGACACCACAACCTCTTCTTTTCTCTTCATTCACAAAACCACAGAAACAAATGCATCTTTTGCATCCCATGTAATTTCCCTTTCCTGAAATGGGTGAAATTAATGAGCTTTGACCACTGCTTTAGCTGAAAAAGCAGGAAAACGTTGTATCACTGTGGTCAAAAAGAGAATAAATGCTACAGATAATCTGTAAATATTGGCGCCTTTGTTCCTGTGTATTTGTCTGTAAATATAAAATTATTTATTGACATGATATGACAAGATAGAATGATCTTAATCTATAAATCTAAGATGATTCCTATACAGTAAGATCAAAATCAGAATGTTCTGTGTGCAAATCTTTGACTTATTCTACTGTGTGAAAGTTTGTAAATATGTGTGTCTGTAAATATATACAGTATATGAGTCTGTAAATATATACAGTATATGAGTCTGTAAATATATACAGTATATGGGTCTGTAAATATATACAGTATGTGTGTCTGTAAATATATACAGTATATGGGTNATATGAGTCTGTAAATATATACAGTATGTGGGTCTGTAAATATATACAGTATATGGGTCTGTAAATATATACAGTATGTGGGTCTGTAAATATATACAGTATGTGTGTCTGTAAATATATACAGTATATGAGTCTGTAAATATATACAGTATGTGTGTCTGTAAATATATACAGTATATGGGTCTGTAAATATATACAGTATATGGGTCTGTAAATATATACAGTATATGAGTCTGTAAATATATACAGTATATGAGTCTGTAAATATATACAGTATTTGTGTCTGTAAATACACACTGCAGAATTTCCCTGTGAGTGTGAATTATTGAACACATGCTGCTTTTTAGTGTAGCTCAGTGGCACGCACTGCATACCAGAGCATGCGGCCTGGACTGACTTCCGATCGTGTGTATTCCTGATGTGCTCGCCTGCACGCCTCCATTGTCTCGCAGCATGCTGTCACTGAGGCTTCTGGATTTGCTTTTGTCTTTTCTCTAAATATGATTGTTTTATCCAAACTGGCCCAATTGCTTAACCATCCATGACACAGCTCCTCCCGCTAGTAGGAGAAACACGGGACACACTCCTGCACTTCATTCGTTTCGTTGTCTTCACTGTAGATTTTACAGTAAATCTTACACATTGCTTTGCACTGATTCGGGTTTGGAGTGATAGGCTGGCAGTAACGTAACATAGCTGAATCATAATAAATTACACAGGCCAAAAAGGGACAGCAAAGTGCACCAGAAATAAGAGTTACTGCTACTGTAATGGGCACAAGAGAAAAGCAATGAAGCCATTGTAGCACTGTAGCAGAGCATGTTTCACAACACGTCACAAGTGTGTTTGTGTGTAACTCTAGAGCCAATGTGTGTAATAAACATTTCCCAACACAAGGGTTAGATTATAAAAAGTTACTAGTAGAATTCTACTTTTTTTTAAAAAAAAAAAAAAGTCTTTTGGAACAGTTAAATAAAAGAAACCATTTCCATAACCTACATTCTGTAGTAGCTAGCTAATGGTTAATTGGCTAATTAGCATTTAGTTTGGGATTAGCAACGCTCAGCTCAGAGATATGATTTGAATCTTTCATCTATTTAAACCACCCCAATACTCACAGCTCTTTCTGTTAACACATGCCTGCAGTGCATTATGGGAGTACACAGTGTCTCAATCTCCTTGACTACACCAAGTAACACCAAACCACAATCGAAAATAATCACTTTTAAAAACAGAGCTCTCTAGTGTTGGGCATGTTGCATGGTGAGAACACTGACTAAACATGAATTAGTCCTTAATATCACAGATTTACGTTGCCTGTGGTATAAAACTTGATTTAAATGGCTTACCGTATTTACGCATCTGTCTGCAAGAGTCACTGGCAAAAGATAGACGAAAACGGAGAGGAAAATAGAAGCACACACACACACACACACACACACACACACACACACACACAGAACCGGACACACTCCCGGACCAAGTAGCTCGGTTTCCCACTCCCCCTCACTTTCACACAGGAAGTTCTGTCTTAACTAGGGTCATGGAGACTGGACTCTTCGGGGAGTGATCCAGTCCCCAGCCCACTCCACCCCCCCACCTTTATTCCCATATCTCCCAGTTTGCAGAACGAGAAACTGGAAGGCTTTACCCAATGGCACATCCCAGTCTCTCATAACCTACTGCACTGGGGTGAACAGGTCAAATGAAAGGTCAGGATATTATGTAATTCACGATGAGCACATGGCAAAGTATTTGGCTACTCACTGAACATGACTTGAACTTCGGACAGGATGCAGTGAGTTGGCTGGGAGTCTTTATTCTCACAAACTCACAGGCACCATGATGATACGGCGAAGAGGCTTGTCTGAAAATAACACTCTTACCCTTGCTGTTGTCCATGTAAGTGAGGAGCGCCAGCTAAAGACAGCCTACAGACTTCTAAATAATTAAACGACTGATATTCAGGGGTGTTCACAGCGCAGTGATCCGGGACAAGCACATTTCTTTTAGCTTTTTATATGCACTTGTGCTGTTGACAAGTAAGAAAGAAAATAAACCCTAGTGCCTTCTGCAGAAGTTTTTATTTGGTAGCTCTGTTTAAATGGTCTTTCACACACGTCGATGCTGTACGTACATTTACTGGAAATCAACTGGAACTGAGGCCTAGCCAATTAGGTTTCTAAACAGCCAACACATTGGACTGGGCAGAGCACTGGAGCTGTTACTCAGCTGATGGATTTATGATTTGTTCAGCGTGTGTATCAGTTATCACGCCCCCTCTCATCAGACTTCTCAGCTATTGGACACCATGAGGTAAGTACAGGTGGCTTAACCACAGAAGGATGTTCTCTGACCACTTGTGTGCTGGCAGAAGACCACCAAGTAATAATGCTGCATTCGACTTCCATCGGAAAATGGAGGTCGGAGCTTGGAATGATGTCATTTTGGACATTTGAGGTGCAAAGAGGGCAAAACACGGACACCGCCATGTTCATCTTTTGTTAGCAACAAGCTAACAGCTAACTGTGATGAGTGATGTATGTTTTCCTCTTCAAAACAGCAAGCTGTATAAGTCAGTGTAATAGACTGAACAAGCAAATATGTGTGTATGCTGAATGCTCTAAAGCAGTTGTATAAACGGTATACAGCGATGCTGAACTGACGTCACTTGCTGAACTCGGAGAAACTCACAGCCGAGGAGACCTTCCTGACGAGGAATCCGGAGTTTGTCCAATGGTGTGTTTTCTTTGTGTTTTCCTGGTCAGAGGTCGGAGATCATGAGTTATAGTCGAGTCTAGTCGAATACAACAAAGGTATCAATAGAAAGTCGTCATAGTTTCATGTAGTTTCACTGTTTAAATGAGATTCAGTGCCAAAAGCATGCGTTTATCTAATGGAAAAATAGCAGCCACAAACTATACATCACACAAATACATCAGCTGCTTTTGTAGCTTCCTCATTTATAACCACTACTTGGTCCCAGTTTTTGCAGTTGTCTCTCTAGCTAGTGTCCTATAGATGAGTAAGACGGTGCATTTTGACATCTTGTCTATAAAAAAAAAAAATCACCTGTCCTCAGCTCATGGTAACGTCATGAGACGTGATTAATGCCAACTGAACTTTTTTTTTGGAGATAATCTTAGACTCTGTACGTGTTTCTAAAATTTATAGTAATGTTACAGATTAAGTTTTTGTTACATTTTTCAAAAAAAATAAATAAAAAAAGGGGCGATGCTCTTTAAAAATCAGCCTGTTCTGTCGTGTTCACTTTTTCCCACCTCTCCAATAATCCAATGGCTTTGTTGCAGTTTGTAATGTGTAATATTTTCTGAAGCTATTTCCTGTGTGCCCATCCCAGACAGAGAGGCAGAGGATCTGAGAGGATTGTGACTCGGGGCTCCAGCTCTTTTGGAGAAATGCGCTTCTTGTCCACATGGAGGCACCGTGGACCCGACTGTAGCGATGACCTCACTCCTGAGCCCTAACAATAAGAGCTGCCTCAGTCAGATATACCCGTATAAACCTGTAGTTCATTAGTGTGGATCACATCGCGCTCATATGCACGTTTGGGACACTGTATTTAGCACAGGAGGCTGGAATGAAACACCTCCATGCTCTTGTTAAAGCATCCGAACAGGCCAGTCTCACAAAACCTGCATTAAAACCGCTTCTCAGGCAGTCCGCAGTGGCCATAAATCAAACCGCTTGCGCTGGATTGGTTTCAAATACAATTGGCCCCGCCCCCTTGGGTGGGCGGGGTCTGCACGTCGAAGAAAAGTAGGCGCTCGTGGCGGTTGGACAGAATGCAACTAGGCAGCGCGGCTCGCTCACACCGGGCGCAGTAAGGAGGCGCGAGACAGACGCTTAAACACCGCGTCTGCCTTCGAATAAGACACGAGACAACACACACACACACACACACACACACTGGCAGCAGAGGTAAGAAACTCTTTCTTCTAGAATTTGGGCACGGTTTGGGTCTAATGCTGTTGTTCCTTCTGGGAGAGCGTGTGGAGTGATTTATTTACTGAAGCGCTGCGACTGTGTGAATGGCTTTGGCTGGAAATGTGTAAAAGGCTGACGCTTGTGTGAAGAGGTTTACCTGACAGTTAGGTGAAGGACTCACACACTCTCAGCTAACTCACATAGGAGCCAGATATGCCGAGCATGCCTTCAGCTCAGTCAGCTTCAGGTCATTAGGTTTTAGGTAGAATTTTTCTCTTCATATCCCTGATCCATCTGCATGAGCTCCATCATTTACACAAGCGCGTGTTCACTGTACAAATCTATACATAACTCTCTCTCTCTCTCTCTCTCTCTCTCTCTCTCTCTCTCTCTCTCTCTCTCACACCCTCTTACAGTTTGTTGTTTTAAAGAACACAATGCCAGCCGTGATGAAAAACTCCGACCTGGAGTTCGACTCCTTCCAGCCGTGTTTCTACCCGGATGAGGATGATTTTTACTTGTGCGGCCCGGGAGAAGACATCTGGAAAAAATTCGAGCTGCTGCCCACCCCGCCGCTGTCCCCGAGCCGCGCGGCGCTCGCGAGCACTGATGCGGGGGTCGAGTGCGCGTCTCCGGGTGGGTTTGGACTCGGCGATCCGCTGGACTGGGCTTCCGAGTTGCTGCTTCTACCGCCGCAGGACACCGAGGATGAAGCGTGGCGCGCGCCGGAGAGCGACCTGTTCGGCGCGTGTGCACTCGACGACCCGGTCATCCTGCAGGACTGCATGTGGAGTGGCTTCTCGGCGCGAGAAAAACTCGAGCGCGCCGTCAGTGAGAAGCTCGGCCGGACCGTTTCCTCGGTATCCGCCGCCGCCGCTTCCGCTTCTGGATCTTCCGGACTTAAAAGCAGCGCTTTGAAGGCGCCCGAGACGAACCGGGCTGCGACTGAGTGCGTGGACCCCGCTGTGGTTTTCCCCTTCCCGGTGAACAAAAGGAACGGAGGGCAGAGCGCGAGCCAGACGAGGAGCGCATCCTTGGCTCA
>JAKKZN010088074.1:0-2500 GCA_033441825.1 Pangasius elongatus | reverse complement strand
GCGGCAACGACGCAACGACCTGCGCTCCAGCTTCTTGACACTGCGCGATCAGCTGCCCGAGCTAGCTAAAAACGACAAGGCAGCCAAGGTGCTGATCCTGAAGAAGGCTGCAGAGTATGTGGGTTCACTCGAGGCCCAGGAGCTTCGGCTTCGTCAGGAAAAGGACAAGCTCCAGGCAAGACGGCAGCAGCTCCTTCGCCGCCTGGAGCAAGCCAGGACTCGCTAGCCTGCTACATGCTAACCTTTAGCACTCACGGCTGTAGCTAATTGGCTGCACAGCCCCCCCAAAAAAAGGAACTTACGGACACTCACTGCCGCCACTTTCTTTGCACATTTTTTGGACGTCTAGAATGTTTCAGGTTTACTTTTGTCATTCCAGTCACATCAAGGAAAAGTACACGGATGGTCCCTTTGTCCATCCTAATTTCTTATTGTTTGTTTTTTTAACGGGTTTTCTGCGTCAGAATTGACCGACAAACCCCTTCCTCCCTCAGACTTTCGTAGAACTGCCGTTCAGGAATGTGGAAGTTGATGAGGAGCACGCAATACAACACACACCCACTTTGCCTTCACTTTGCAAATGACACGAAAAAGCAAATAAACTTTAAAAGAAAAAAAAAAAAGGTTGGACATGAATCAGGAGTTGGTGCACTGGGACTCGACTCTCACACACCTCTGTTTCTGGTGCTTTTTACTCCAGATATACCTCTGAGCACCTTGATGTCAGTTCAGCAAAACACTATCAGTCTGCCTTGTTTCTTTGTATACAGAACTGTCTTTGGGTTTTTCTAAGAAAATAACTAGACTGGAAGTTTATATACCTTTATTAAGTACTGTATGACCTCGATTTATGAGGAACTTTGTAATATAATGTTTTTTTTCAGTTTCATATTACCGTTCTTTGTTCATCACACAATACTTACTAATTTGTACACCTATGATTTAGTGTGCTTCTGATACATACTAAAAATTGCTACTTATATTTTCGTATGAAAATGAGTTGAGTAGATATCACTATCTTGTTTTATCGCTTTGCTCTTTACGTTCATTCTTTTTTGTACAGAAATCTCTCTATCTACATTTACCTTGCTCCCTTTTTTCCTCCCTTGTTTGTTTATATATTTGTACCTATCGGGTTCATAGAACTGGGTCTATGGGAATGTTTTTTTTTCTCTATCTCTTTTTCTAAGCATACATTTTAGTGCTGCGACTCATAGCACTTTGAAATACCTCATTTTGAAAAATAAATAGGCTTTGAAAACATGCTGTTTGTGACTCGAGAGAGTTCTCAACACACACACTGTCCAACACTTCCCACCTCCAGCACTCCCTGAGGAGAGTTTAAGGGGTTAATATGCTCCACACACACACACACCATCTAGGTCAGTGGAAAAAGAGCTAAAAAATGAGTCTGATTCAATTTGAGAGTCTAATGAGTCTCTCTCCCAAATGATTCTCTC
Organism: Pangasius elongatus; assembly: GCA_033441825.1. NCBI lineage: Eukaryota > Metazoa > Chordata > Actinopteri > Siluriformes > Pangasiidae > Pangasius > Pangasius elongatus. Next base: position 1,040 of record JAKKZN010088074.1, on the reverse strand, counting down.
TCAGCTCGCTTGAAATTAGCTCATATTTCACGCTGGAATTTCATACAACATGATTTCTCAAGAGGATAAACGCTTATAGGGTTCAGTGTTCCACTGTTCACGTTCGAGTAGACACATCGTGGACAATATCTAGTGTGTGATGGAGAACACACTCTTTAATATTACTGTACATACAGTAGGCTAATATTCCCTTTTTGTAGCTATCTGACTGTTAGTTACTATTCCACTCCTGTTCGACTTGACCAGGCTTTTTCTAAAAGGAGGAGAGTGTGTCCTTCTTTACTCTCTCTCTCTCTCTCTCTCTCTCTCTCTTTCATCACACACACACACACACACACACATACACACACAAAACAAAGTGGTTGTAAAACTATAGGGCAAGCACAGATGCACTTCTAGGAACGCGCACACACAAAACACATACACACGCTCTCTCACCAAGAGGCGACATTGAAGCGTGCTCTGCGCATACACACACACACACACACACACACACACACACATACACACAGACACACACACACAAAACGCCGCTCCTTACCTCATTGTTCAGAGGGTCGCCATGGAAACTGGAGCAGCTGCAGCGTGGCGCACTTGGAGCGAGAGCGCATTTTATTCTGCGTGTGTATATGCGTGAGCGTGTGTGTGTGTTCTGTCCTTTTCTGTCCTTTGTGCCCAGGCTGTCGTGACTGGGGTGTCTAATATCGGGGAGAAAGTTTGTGACTCTGGGCCACATGGTGTGAAAGTGTGCTCTAACAGAGGAAAGAATGACCAAAATAAAGAACGTAAAGGAAGAGAGTCAAAATGGAGAAAAATAAATAAGGGGAGAGAAAAAGAGAGTGAGAAAATAAACCCCTCTGGGAGTCAGCAGTCTATGGAATGATTACATAACAGTCTGAGATTTCTCTCTCTCTCTCTCTCTCTCTCTCTCTGTGTGTGTGTGTGTGTGTGTGTGTGTGTGTGTGTGTGTGTGAAATCTGTAAAACACACACGCTCGTGTGTGAAGTCTGACATTTTGCAGTTGTTAGCTAACATTTGGA
>JAKKZN010088066.1:10000-12572 GCA_033441825.1 Pangasius elongatus | reverse complement strand
TACTTTTAGACATTTTTACAAATTTCAAGCTTTAAATTCTTTTGGCAGATAATTTTGTTAACCCTCTACTGCATGAATTATTTATTTATTTTTTTATGGATTTTTATTACTTGAATTAATTCAAGAAATAAAAATATATTTCAAAATTCAAAAAAAAAAAATTAGGGGGGTAGTTTGTAAATTGTTGCCATATGGCAACAATGTGCAGTAAAGGGTTAATATAACTATTAAATTATTGTTTAGTCCATAATGATGCACGTTATAACGCTGTAAATGCATGGGAAGCTATCATGCTAACTCGTGATTAGTTTACAATTACAGCCAGACAAATTGAAATACTAACCAATAGGGGGTAGAGTTAAAAGAGAAACTGACTGGTCATTTTATTAGGAAGCTCATTCATGCAATTATCCAGTCAGCCAGTCATGTGGCAGCATAATGCGTAAACTCACACAGATAGCGGTCATGAGTTTGAGTTTATGTTCACATCAAACATCAGAATATATGTTCTCATATGTAACTTTGACCGTGGCATGCTTGTTGGTGCCACATGGGCTGGTCTGAATACTTCAGAAACAGCTGGTGGTGGTAATGTAACGGTGTGGGGAATGTGTTCTTGGGCTCCTTAATACCAATCGAGCCATTGTTTGAATTCCAGCTGGAACAGAGTATCGTTGCTGCCCACATGCACCGCTTTATGGCAACAGTTTACGTGTATTTCTAGTTAATGTGCCATATCACGAAGCACCAGCCATCTCAGACTGGTTCAATGAGTTCAGTGTACTTCAATGACCTCCACTGTCACCTGATCTGAATCCAATAGGGCAGCTTTGGGATGCGGTAAAACTGGAGATTCGGAGCTTGATAAATCTGCAGCAATTATATGATACAATCATGTCAACATGGATCAGAATCTCCAAGGAATATTTCCAACACCTCGTGGACTCCATGCCACAAAGACACGAGTCTGTTCTAAGAGCATGGTTTTCCCAATAACTGTATGTTTAAATATACACAAATGATCCCAGAAAGTTGATTCGACTTAAATCTTAAATTAAGATTACGAAGATTACAAAGTAGCTTTAATCTCTGACTAACCATCATCATCAAACACATGTAGGGTATAGAAATATCTCAACCATCCTGATATTTACAGGCTCAAAGTTTCCCTGTACGTCTCTCATTTTCAGACTACTTTTCAAATATTTGCTTCCTTTCATACACACAGTCAGGTATGAAACTAGTCAACGAATTAGCGTTATCAACAGGAAGAAAAACTGTTAGTTAGAGTTTTAAAATATCAGAGTGTAAAAGCTTCAAAAACAAAAAGACTAAAGATTAAACCGTACTTTCGTCATATTGGCTGTGTGCTCTTTGTCTTTGCTCAACGATCATTTTTTACTGCCCACATATGAGCTAAAAACACCCTGATGCTCAGTTAGGCACCACTAAAGAAATGGCATATTGCACAACTGGAACTTTAAATCATGACAGCAACAAGAAGGCAGTCAAAAAAAGCACGACCTGAAATGTTCAAACTGAAATGGTCTTTAGTGCTATGGCCTTTCATAGCAGTATAGCATTAAACATTTTAAAGAACGCTACTATAGGTAAGTAAAAGAGACCAATGTCACTACCATTATGATATATTGATATTTTTTATAGTGAAAGTAAAAAAATATGTGAAACACTAGCAGAGAATCTTCATAGGTTACTGGTTTTCTGAGATTGGTTACGTTTAGCTGAGAAAAGGGATTGAGAAAGATAAAAGAAAAATACTATCCATTTCAATCTTATAGCCAAGTTCCTTCTTATTCATTTCAACTGGTTATTGTTATTGGAACAGGAAATAAATCATTAGATAGAAGCCCTACTACACAGGCACTCTGTTTGATCCGTGAGCTGATGAGGGCTTCATCCATGCACTATATGGCCAGACGTTTGTGGACACCTGACCATCACACCCACGTGTACTTTTTATCACATTCCAGATTTAGTCCCCCTTTTGCTGTTATAATGAGCTCCACTCTGATGTTGGGATGTCGAGGAGGTCTGGGGTTCAGTCGGTGTTCCAGTTCATCCCAAAGGTGTTCAGTGGGGTTGAGNCACACCATGTCTTCATGGAGCTCGCTCTGTGCACAGGAGCATCGTCATGCTGGAACAGGTTTGAGCCGCTTAGTTCTAGTTGAGGGAACTCTTAAAGCTAAAGCATACAAAGACAATGAAGACAATCGTGTGCTTTCACTTTTGTGGCAACAGTTTGGGGAAGAACTACATACGGGTGCAACAGACAGGTGTCCACATTGTTTTGGCCATATAGTGTATATTTGCTCTTGGTTTCAAATTGGGATCCAGGAACCAGTTGTACATGAAGCTTAGCCAGGTTTTTTTTTTTTTGGTGGAAATCACAACCTAACATTATCTATATCTTATAATCTATTGAGCTCTTATAGTTATTAGCCCGTTAGACAGGTCACTTGAATTAAATGAGTTCAATCCATACCTTGATAACTCCAAAACAAGCAGACCTATAAATAATGTCAAACTTTGACCTAATGCCATCTGTTGGTGG
>JAKKZN010088066.1:0-5000 GCA_033441825.1 Pangasius elongatus | reverse complement strand
TCGGACACTGGATCTTGTATCCCACCCTGTATGCCTGCAGATACACACGTGCCTGGTTTATCCTGTAAAAAACAGAAACACAGCTTTTGAAGGCGTGTGCATTTTTGCTTGTATATTTTTCCATGTGAGACAGATACATGTGTACCTGTACTTGGTGCAGAGAAGAACCCCCAAAGGTCCACAGCGATCCACATAACTTTCTTTAAAACCTTTTCGCACTGCTCGAGTCATGCTGACTACTGTGGTTACCACTGGACAAGTCCTGAGAAGAAGAAAAAGAAAAAGAGAGATACTTAGTCACAGTGACAGCTGGTCGTTATATTAGACATTAGATTTCAGCCCTCTTATATATCAGTAGCTTGACCATAAAATGAAACGGTTAAGGTTGAGTAACACATTATTTCATGAGGTCTCATCCAAGGCATAATAAGAATGATGCGGTGCAAACTATTACACACAAGCAGGTTCATACACTCACTTACAGTCAGACAGGCAGCTGCATTAATGGTTTTGTGTTTAAAGTCTGTAGCACCCTGACAGCACGTCAGACCAAAAACCAAGCCATGAAGTCCAAGGAACTCTCTGTACACATCTACGATCCAATTGTGCCGAGACATAGATCTGGGCCAAGGTATAAAACCATTTCTTAAATTTTTGAATGATCTCAGGAGCACAGTGAAGTTTCATTGTGAAATTAAAGAAGGTTGGAACCACCAGGACTTTTCCTAGAGCTGACCATCCAGCCAAACTCAGTGAACAGGATGGAAGGGCCTTGGACAGGGAGGTGACCAAGAACACAATGGCCACTGTAACAGAGAGCCTCTGCAGAGATGGCAGAACCTGCCGGAAGGACAGCCATCTCAGAAATACTCCATCACCCAGGCATGGTAGAAGTGGCTAGACAGAAGCATAAAAGGCCAGAGTAAAAGGCATATGGCAAGCCCTTAACTCTTGGAGAATGAAGGTATTTCACTGGTATTATGAGATAAAAATGGAACTTTCTGGGCTGAACTTCAGGCGCCACATCTGGTGAAAACCAGGTACTGCTCATGAACTAGCCGTTATCTATCCTGTGGTGAAGCAAGGTGGTGGCAGCATCATGCTAGGGGGTGCTTCTCATTGGCAGAGACTGGTCAGAATTGAGGGAAGGATGAATGCAGCCAAATCTAAAGAGGTCCTTGAAGAAAACCTGCTCCAGTGCACACGACTTCAGAGTGTGGTGAAGGTTCACCTCTAAGCAACGACACAAAGTAGNGTGGAGAGACCTGAAAATGGCAGTTCACAGTTGGCAAAGATTATATAATCAACATAACGTTAGTGCCAATGGTACTTACAACTTCTCACACCGCAGGCCGCTGGTCCCTGCTGGGCAGGTGCAAGTATTATGAGGGCTGCAGGTGCCACCATGCTGGCAGGGCGGCACACAGGGCATAGTCACAGCTAAAGACATCCACACACACCCACATGTCCAATGAGACAAGTTTACAAAGCAAGTTAAAAATCTTATTAAAGCCTGGTGCTTATATATTTCAGCATATGTGAAATTAAGTCAAGATGAAGATCATTTGGGAGCTGAAATTAAGCATGTGGAAACACACAGACCTTTTTCACAGACATCCCCTGTGAAGCCAGTGGAGCATCGACACCTGTTGAGCCCCACACACTCTCCACCATTGTTACAGGGCTTCACACACAGCACTGGTTCTGAGAAAACATATATATACATGGAAGAAGGTACATGCAGTAGGTGATATAGGTGTGTGTGTGTATGTGTGTGTGTGTGTGTGTGTGTATACCTATCTGACAGCGAGCTCCCTGCCAGGCTCCTGCACAGCTACAGGTGTTGACATCCACACACCTCCCACCATTCAGACAAGGAGGAGTACAGAGAGCTAAACACACATTCACATTTAGAGTAACAGACATAGCACACTCCAAACCAGATTCCTCTTGATCATGGAGATGCATGAGCTTGTGTTTTTTTGGACAACGCCGAGAAAAAATAAACAGAAATAAGACATTCATATTATAACAACGACAATGAAATCTTTGTCGATCTTATAGCAGTCTTTATTCCTACAGTGAGTTTTCCCGCCCTGTCAATCACAGCAACACTAAGCCAATCATGGGCATCTGTGACATCATGTATGCAGAAGAGTGTGCTTTCCTCCGAATTTGAAAAGATGCGATTGGCTGGCTTCACGGGTCTCGGTGGAAGTATGTTAGCCTTCACCCTTCCTGATTGGTAGCTGTCATATGACAGTGGAGAGTAGGCTGGTGGGAGGGAACTGGCCAAGACCAAATTAGGAAGAATTTAGGGAGGAAAAATGGGGAGGAGGGGGAGAAATCCCAATAATCTGACCATTAGATTATTAGGACCACGCATTGCTGTCGTTAGATTTGGTAATATAATGAGATTTTCAATTTTACACTCTGTAGCAGTTTCAACCCTAACTTTATATACTTAAAACCTGAAAGTACAGGCTATTGTGTTGGAATCCCATGGGCACTTTTCTCACTTTTCACATTTATCACTGGCCACTGTCATTAATACTGTTTAATCCGCATTTATGTAAACTAATGGCTAACAGCTTTAGCAGATGTTTCCCCTGCAGTTACCTGAACTGTGTATTTCAGTTGCTATTAGAATAAATGATTGGCATATTATTTGAACTACCCCGGACAGGACAGAATTTCATGCTTGCTGAATCATCATTGGACCCTACTGAGGTATTCCAGTCATTCTCTCAAGCATTAAAAGCGAGCCATAATCAGGAAATGCGGGAATCGGTGAGACACAATACCACATCAAGAGTGCGGCTACAAAAACAAACTCATATACTCACGAGTGAGACACTGCAGGCCAGTATAGTCAGAAGGACACTGGCAGACGTTAGGAGCTACACACCGACCACCGTTCCCACACGGCAGCTCACACACAGCTTTAGGAAAAGAAAAAAAAACAGGCTTATAGTATCTTTGCTAATAAAATTGTGACCTTTTTCTAGGTCACTACACTGAGTGTTGCGTTTTGGTATTTGGTATCCATCACTATATCACAGGCCAATTTACACCCAAGCCTTTTTAGGAATGCATTACTTGCAGCAGATACGCATTTGCTTTATGTTGGATAGAAGATTTGGTCATTTCGTCCTCTGTGAATGAATCTTAACGCTTGGGCTGCGCACAATAATCTCACAGCTGCACACAGAGTTCACACATCTACAGTCCCAAAGCACATAAAGCACACTAAACAGTTTGCCACAATAGTGTTGTGACAAACTATTTTCTTTGGTACGTTGGGAAATAAAATAAAATACCAGATTTTTCACTCTTTCTCTCTCCTGATTGGCTGTCGCTCCTGCCAGTCACCATGTGGTTGCACTTCTTTTGTGCCTCCAGTTGGAGTATGATAATGTTTATTATATAATATATGAACAGGTGTATGACATATAGAATTTCATGCTGACTCTCAGCAGCTCATAGTGTATTTTCTCCCCTGACTCAGTAGTCACGTTTTTACCCAGAACCTCCAACACAATATAGCTTTAACCCATATGAGTCCACATGGTTGTTTTCCATTACTAAAATTTCTGTGTGTGGAGGGGGGGTTAGTAAGCTACCTGTACGGCAACCCTCTCCAGTCCAGCCAGGACGACACAGACACGTGTTCCAGCGCATACATGTCCCGCCATGAGCGCAGGGTGGTGAGCACATAGCTGTTTTTAACACACACACACATTTAAGCTTTTTAAAACATACCACTGGAAGTCATTTTGAATAACACACAACCTCCATCACATTCACTGTACCTGAGCAACCAGGGCCTGGATAGCCAGCAGGGCAGTCACAGGTGTTAGGTGCGACACACACGCCGTAATTCTGGCATGTAGGTTCACACACCGCTGAGAGAAGATGAGAGAGAGAGAGAAAGAGAGGAAGAATAAGAACTTAGGGATGAGAATAGATGAAGGTCCTAAAAACAGAAAACTATACATTAGTACTGGCTAGAGAAAACTCACGCTGGCACTTGGTAGGATCATCTGTGCGAAGTTCGAACCCTGGCTTGCAGGTACAGTTAAAACCGCCTGCCTGATTCACACACACTTGTTCACAACCCCCGTTAAACATCACACACTCATCAATGTCTACCGAGGGAGAGAAAGAGAGAGTGAAAGAGAGAATGAAAAAGAGATTCAGTCAGGCTGTATGTTAAAGCCAAACCTAACTCATCAGTTCTTACTAAGCAATTCGTTAGGAGAGGTGTGCGTGTGTGTGTGTGTGTGTGTGTGTGTGTGTGTGGTGTTTGTTGTCACCGAGACACGTCCTTCGGTCAGTGGCCAGCTCCCAACCCTCTCTGCAGCTACACTTAGCACGTCCCTCGGCTCCCAAAGAACATAACTGATCACAGCCCCCGTTCCGCAAGGCGCATGAAGTGCTGTCTATCAGAAAGACAATACAAACATACATGCAGAGACACATACACACGCAGACACACATTATTCTCAATCTTTTAAATATTAATAGTGCTATACGCAATAAAAATCTGTGCTTCTGAATTAACGCTCAGGGGCACCTGCAGCCATTTGGGACAATTTAACAGCGTTTCAAAGAACTGGTCTTTTCAAGTAATTTTGTAGTCGAGTCATCAAACAATTAATCAAATAATGGACTGATCAGTATTTAAAATAAACAGTCTGACACGAAATGACTTGCTTTCCAATTTAATAATATAAGCATAGCAATTTTATTTTAAAGAGAAAATTATGCAGCTATTGGAATAACCATGGAATTTGAATGCATTGATTTTATTCTGTATTGACTTTATACTGCTGAATACAAACCACATGTAAAGAATATATATGTATATGTATATGTACACTCCTGAACAAAATCTTAAGACTGGGGGAAACATTCCAACATTGCAACGTTATTGTCCTGGAAGAAGTCCTTGGTCAGGCGGCGTTGTGAACTGCAGCGTTGTCCTGTTGAAAGACCCA
>JAKKZN010086484.1:0-21444 GCA_033441825.1 Pangasius elongatus | reverse complement strand
TCATCCATCCCACCTCCCTTGGCTACAGAAAGCTGTGGTATCATAGAGATTTGAACTTTGAATCTCCTGAAGACAGGGACAACGCTTTTCTGTTGCACCATTCGGGATCCCTTTAAAGGCTTTTGTTGACATGAGAGAAATTATTCTTACTTGAAGTAGCCTCTCTGAGAGGTCACAGTTTACCGAGAAATTAATGAAATATAAATATGTATTGTCCTCCATTATACATTTCCATGTTTTTTTTTTTCAATAAGTGGTTTTCTGTTGTTTTCTTATTTCAGAGGAACATGTTCAAATTGGTTTCTCCTCTCTAGATGCAGTGAACCAGCACTGAAGTACTCCTTTAACTGACCTCAATGACTGCAACATGAACATATTTGTGATATGAACTGATTTGTGATCATTCAAAAATATGTAAACTCATAGATAAAGTGCAGCGCAGATGAGGAGCGCTGTGATGGAAATGACACCGAGGGGCACAAACCTCCTCCATGGAGTCAATGATGCTGGAGAGCTGTTCATCCCTCAGGGATTTGAAGGTGCGAGCTCTGAGAAGGGAGACAGGCAGATTTCATAAAAATCACATTACAGACTTCAAAGAAAGCTCTCACTGTCAGACTCTATAACTCCTAAAGACACGACAGTGTACTGTTATTGAGGATTTGATGTCTGAATCCAGCGACGCACGAACATCAGAGCATTAGATTGAAATGATGTGGATTAGTGCTCATTTTTAATTCACTTACGAAAGCTGTTTTTTTGCGCACTTAAGGAGTTTCAGTTACCTCATGTCAGCAAAAATGACTAAGATGCTGCTGTTCTGACTATACTAAAAATCGTTATGTAACATAATTTAGACCACAGCGCTGTTATAAACCTAATAATGAACACACTGTTATTTATCAAAGACAATGGTATAATCGCTGATATAGTGAAGTATATTTAACATTTATGGAAGGATTCTCTAGTGTCAGTGCTTTTCAATAAGTTTTCCAATATGAGACTAACTTCTAACGTCTTACTATCTTATCTTACTCATGTCTTACTGGCTAATTTGAAACAAGAACTAACTTTACTTTTTCTGCTTCAGTGTAAGCCGAATAAAACACTTCGGGACTTGGTATTACAGGAAACTAATCAACTTCCGGGTGGAAACAATATCTCCATTTCCCATCAGGCCACATCACACCACTCCTTTGCTGATTATTTTTATTACAACTGCACACACTCAGCGTGTTCTTTACATAATTACGTAATAACATACTATGACTATGACTAAGCTAGTTAGCTAGGTATAGTAAGTGCATTAATATTGATGACTATATGATTTCCCAAGGAGAGGACAACTTTATGTAGCTGTAGTCCTTATCTTCTGAAATACGAATAAAAACTAATATCTCAGACATCTAAAATCGAATAATTATTGCCCGGTATATAAAATAGCTTATGTGCCAGTTAGCTTGTACTCTGTATACAGTATATATAGAAAAAGAAAGCTCTTACGTCTTTAAGAAGCCCATCAACTGCTCTCGTTTCTTCTTGGACTTGATTGCCATGATGCTTCTGTATATCTGTCTCTCAATGCACCATAACTTAACCGCCGTGATGGCTAGAGGGTAAGGACAGACACGCAGAGATGGAAAGATCGAGATGGAAGAAAAAATGAGACAGAAAAAAAGTGTATCAGCTCGTTATTCCTGAGCACACAGCTTGGTGTAATGCTACACCAGCATTAGTATACACACAAGTTGTAGCACTGAGTCAGGTGATATGTTCTGAGGCATACTGTATGTGTGCGAGGATTTCGAAAATTAGCTAGAAACTTCTACTACTATTTGTGAGCAGTATACTATGTTATCTGGAGTGGAAAGGGAATAACGAACGTTTTATTTTCGGCTGAATTATTCCATTAACGTCAGGGACTGACCTTTAACCGACGCCGTCCGTTTGCAGTTGTACAAGATGGCCAGCTCCCCGAAGACATCTCCTGAGGTCAAAGTTCTCAGGTTACGCCCTGCCTGAGTAACTCGGAGTTCTCCAGCTGTGATTAAAGGTGTTAGATTTACTCACACACTCATCAGATTCACTTACAAACACATGCATCCATTGTGTAGTAAACCACACACACACACACACACACACACACACACACACAAACCTGCAACAATGTACATGCTGTCACCCTCTGTGCCCTCGGTAATGATGTCATCACCAGGACAACGGTCCAGAGAGGTGAGGAGCTCCACCATCATGTTGATCTGCTCCTCATCTAGACGACTCAGGAAGTCGTTTTTCTGCATTGCCTTCATGATCTGAGCTCTTTCACTGTGCGCACACACACACACACACACGCGCACATAGACACACACACACACGTTAATTGTTTCCTACTATCCATCACTAAACAGCAAACGAAACATCCAGCTCGATAATTAACCAGAAACCTTTAGGGAATTGTACATCACAGGAAGAGAGTTAACCTGGCAGTCTTTTTGACCCTGGTGGTCGAAATGTCCATGTCCTCTGGAATCGGCTCCGGAGCCATGACGGCCGCTCGGCTCTGCCGTACCTCCACACTGTCATTGCTGTACCTCTGAGACAAACGATCTGAGAAAGCAAACACACAGTCCATAAGAAATCTTTTATAAATCTGCAAAATCACTTACATTCATTTGGGACTCTTTCAATATCCCTCACTCGGACTGATCCCATAAATCCTCTTCATGTCTTCTGATCTGAAATATCATATATAAAAAGTCTGTGATTTGACTACTAGGAATGGAATTTATTTGAATATTTATTTAAAAAAACCTAGTAAACTGAACTAGTGGAATAATTAAAAACCTTTATACCATAACTCTGTTGAATTCTCGAATCTGATTGGTCAGATGGTGTTGATTATCACATTTCTCTAGTAACAACTTATTGATGAAAAAAACCATGTTGTTATTTAACAAACAAAAATGAATAGTTGCTGAAACGGTGACGAGACGTTTTCTGTGACGAGACGTTGATTAAATATGTATGGAAGGAGTCTCCAGTATCAGTGCTTTGTATGATTTCTCGGTAACATGACAAGCTGCGAATGTACTGTAAGTGATAACAGGACTCGTGGCCATTCCACAACATAAAACTGATTAAAACAATGTGCCTTTCTTCAATGTCATCATTGGCATCAAATCATCATCACGTCATTGTGTATTTTCCTATGACATCTTGTCACATGGTATTTTATTCCTTACATATGCTGTAGAACCATAGAAAAGGGGGCCACTAGCTGTCCTAATTAGAACCATTTTTAGAAAGCTAGAACCATTAAGCATCCCTACTTTAAGAAAGCTTAAAGAAAAGTGTCCAGAGGTCTTCGCTGCTGATGTCACTCCTCAACTCCTTTGCTCCCCCACTAATTAAAAATAAACCAGAGATCCGGAAAATGGCTTTTTATCCTTTAAACATTGATCCGTCCTTGAGAATAAGTACTTCCTGCTCAAGCACCCCCCCCCCCCCACACACACACACACACACACACATACACACATATACATGCACACTCACACACCCATCCCATCCAGACGACTCTGCAGCTCCTCCAGGAGTTCCTCCTTCTCCTTCAACTTGGTCCCTTGAGACAGAGAAGAAGAACAATTACTAGAACATACAACAGATCACAGAAATCCATGCTTACTTTCCATTTATTCCAGCACCCAATAAAAAGATATATTTAGTAAGAAGCAACTATCTCTGTTTTCTACCAAACGTGATATTGGTTTGTTTTATTAAGCCTCCTCTCTTACCCAGGTCCTGGTTTTCATTCTGCAGCTCCTGATTAATTTGGCATTGTTTCTCCAGCTTCTGCCGGAGTTCCTTCATTTTGGCCTCCATGCTTGTCCCTGAGTAAACACACAGCGGGAACGAAATCTGCAGCTCAGTGCCCGTGGCTTTCATTAAAATCTCACCCAACAACACTAAGCCATCTTGAGGACAGGAGGAACTTCAGGGCTGAATTAATTTCAGGCGGGCCACGAAGGCAGTTCGAGAAATAATTATGCGATGCAAATAAACACGAGTTTGATATGCCCAAAATCGAGCATTAAAGGAATTGTTTAGTATAAAGTTTCAATTTACACAGTTAAATTTACCTTTTACACCAGACGCATCCAGTTAGATCAGGCATGTTAATTGAGCAATATGAATGCACAGCTGGAGCTACGAGGCTAATGTAGCTGACAAGTAATGAAAGTCTGTCTCACCTAAAATCTTTTACATAATCATATTATGAAATCTGCTTATCCTACACAGTGTCACAGGGAGCCTATCCCAGGGGATACACAATGCACAAGGCAGGGGAGACCTTAGACAGGGTGCCAATAACGCAAGCACATTGCCAAATAGCCTACAATGCATGTCTTTGGACTGGGTATCTGGAGGAAACCCCAAAGCACAGGGAGAACATTCAAACACCACGCACAGAGGGCATGGGAATTGAACCTCCTATCCTGGAGGTAGAAGGCAATCATCCTAACCACTAAGCCACCATGCCCCCATTAGTTATTCCGGTTGTCCAAGATGGCTGTCCCCATAACGTTTGTTTAACTTAAAGTAATTCCAGACTTCCGAAACAAATCCACCTTCAAACTTTGGGAATCAGGGCCTAGAGGAATGATTTCAGACTGTGCTAAGGAAAAAGAAAAGATTCCAGCTGCCCAATATGGCCACCATAAGATCACAGTGTAGCTTCATAGCGAAATCCCTTGTGTTTCCATCCACCGTTCTAGAAAGGTTAAAACGCAGAAAGAAAAAGTGTGTGTTTACTTTATTTCATTTATTCTTATCTGTACCTGGGTGGAAAAGAAACCATATGCACTGAGTAACTGCAGAATGCCCCTCTGTATTAAAGAGTGATTTAAAGGGAGCCGTATTTAGGATTTTATGTACGTGCACAACCCATGAGCCCAATTTAGAACAAATACAAGCAAGCCAATAAAGCATGACATGCCACTGAAGCGTTTTTGAAAAATGACTGTGCCTTAATGTATGCACACTCATGTGGATACCCAGAAAGAAGAGTAATGTTAATTAGCAGCTGCACACACACACAGGCACACACACTGGTCCCTGTAGTACAGACCACATCTCTTCACTACAGCTGGGTGAATCTGGATAAATACTTTAAGAATTTAAGCTACATGTTTATATTTTTCTAATATATTTGACAGCTGAATCCTCGATTCCCAATTATCGATTATGGATTTACGTCTACATGCTCGTTCTAATACGCTATTGTTTCTATAGCAACAATTTACACAGTGACTTGTATTGCCTAATTTATGACCAATAATCAACAAATGATAAGATGTTTTGTTATTTAACAAAGAGAAACACAAATGGTGAAATTTTCTGTGAGGATATGTTTCTTTCATGGAAGGAGTCTCCAGTGTCAGCGCTTTGGAAAGTGTTAAGTACAGCAGACTTTCTAGTTTGCAGTTAGTCTGTACCATGAAGAGTTATGTTTTTTTTTGTCTTATTACCTTCAAGAGAGAAAGAAAAGAGAGACCAGTGAGGGAATGACTGTTTATAGCTGCTATAATGTAAGTGATAACAGGAACTAACATGTTTAATGGACAATAAATGCAACCATAAATGGATTAAAAAAATGATGTGTCATTCTTTAATTAATAATAAAATTATAATCATTGGTATACTGCTGTTGTATAAGATGAATAAATCACTTGTGCTTGGCACATGTGCTGTTATTGGTAAATAATCAACATCAGGGTGATAACTGTATCTGCACTTCACAATGGACCGCATCACATTATCCTTTTATGGATCCGAAAACAACACGCCCCCACGTCTTTTACCACAATCTCTCTGCCCTGTCTGCAAATATAATCATGAGCTTAGCTTAACATGCTCCAGCACACAAACAGGCCATAGCACACATCTGAGGAATCATAAAATCCTAAATAAAGTCATCATATAAAAGTATATCAAACAAAAGTCGCCTCTTAATTGCCTAAAACAGGTGGCTCAAGGTTGTGTGAGGCATGTCTCTCTCTCTCTCTCTCTCTCACACACACACACACACACACACACACACACACACACACACACACACACTGTACAATAACACACTCTGTAAAATAACAGAAACTATTTTTAGCACTGCCTCTGTACTTTGAGCTACAACACATTCATTCATCACATCCTCTGGCAGAACGTTTCAGTGAAAAAAAAAAAAATTTCAAAATGTATCTCACAAAACATCGGTCAGGAAAGACATTTGGTGTCTGGCATTTCTATGTTCTGTACTGGAGCTATGATGTAGAGGTGTGTGTGGGACTTTTTTTTTTTTTCTTCCAATCAATGTCCTGACCACTCTCAAAGGAATTCTGCCCAATCCCAAGCACTCCCAGAGGAATTCAGACATATCACCCCCACTGAGGAAAGAATTCTGTCCGATTGCTCCTGCTCCCGACTGATCTACCAACTCCCGAAGAAATTTTGGTAGTACCAACCAAGAAATCCCAACCAATCTTGAGGGAATTCTAACCAATTCGGATGGAATTCTAACCAATCCCAACCTCACCCAAAGGAATTCTATACAAACCCTCCCATTTTTGAAAGAATTCAAACCAACCCCTCTAGCTCCAGAACAAATTCTGACCAATCCCAGCCACTCCCAAAGGTATTTTGCCCAATCCTACCTGCTTCTGAAGGAATTCTACCCAGACTCCTGAAGGAATTGTAACTGCTCCTTCCCACACCCAAACAAACTCTGACCAATCCTGAACACTAAAGGAATTCTCACCAATCCTGCCTGCTCCTAAAGAAATTTGGACCAATCCATCCCACTCTGACTAATCCCTCCCTCCCGGCCCTCCTCTTGAAAAAAAATATTGACCACTTCTCCCCACTCCCAATAAAATCCCAACTGCTTTAAAAACATTCTGACCAATCCTGCCCACTTCTGAAGGAATTCTGACCAATCCCCCTGCTCCTAAAGGAATTCTGAGTAATCGCAACTACTCTTAAAAGTATTCTGACCAATCCTGATCATTCCTGGAGGAATTCTGACCAATCCCCCTGCTCCTAAAGGAATTCTGAGTAATCGCAACTACTCTTAAAGGTATTCTGACCAATCCTGATCATTCCTGAAGGAATTCTGACCAATCCCCCTGCTCCTAAAGGAATTCTGAGTAATTGCAACTACTCTTAAAGGTATTCTGACCANCCAATCCTTCCTGCTTCCCAAAGATTCAAACCAATCCCTTCCACTCCCAAAGGGAATCTGACCAATCCCTCCTGCCACCAAAGCAGTTCTGACTAATCCTAACCACTTCCAAAGGAATTCTGACCAGTCCTGACCACTCTCTAAGAAATCGTGACCTTATAAACTAGAAATACAGTGAAAATTATATGTGTGTGTGTGTGTGTGTGTGTTAAAGATGTAATGTGTCTTTTTTAGTGTGTTTAGCTGTTTCTTTTATAATAAATTATGGATGTGCATAAATATTGTGCAAAATAGTCTCGCTTTCTGTTATCTTACAGTATATGAGTGTTTAGAGGAAAAAAACTGTAATAAAGGAAACATAAGGTTATACCCAAAGTTGGAAAAGATTACTTTGCAATTACATTCTGAGGTTTTATTCCTCTTATACCACAGCGATTTCATTTTTTTTGAATGTATTAAAGAATTATACGCCATCCTTTTTATCCATTAATAGTTGTGTTTAAAAGGCTATTCCAAAAGAATATTAAATATTAAATAAAGCAGTATTGCTATCACAGTGTTGATTTTCCAATATACAGCATAATCGGGGATAAAGGACCTCCTGTTATCAGACATCCAGCTAATCTTTAGAATTACACAACTTTCTTACCTGGGCAGGTGAAACAGGCTTCAACTCACATCCACTCCCACTCGGCTATCTATATTTCACTCATGAGCCGAGAAAAGTTCCAGCTTCTCGCGTCTGCTACAAGGCTCCAACGTTCCAAGTCATGCATACCACAGCTATACAACTTGCACGCAGCATATTCATTCCATGAACCTCCTTCTCACTCTTCTCCAAGCGTCTTTAACTCCATAGACGTCCCTGTGTCATTATCACAAAAGGCGCAGCCAAAAAGCCCTCACGGTTTCTCTGACACTGATCATTAACCCGCTCCTCCACCCCCTTTCAACATGTAGTGAGAAGGAATTACTGCTCTTATCACCAGCACTGTTACACTTATCCATCCCGACTGTCCACAGCTATAGTATACGCCTCCATATATCTTCGGCAGATTTATAAACAGGTCTTTAGCGAAATATATATGCCACTTAATATGCATTAACAAGACTCGTGTTCATGTAGTGCTGGGAAATCACATTAATCTACACAGCCATCCACTCACGCCTTCCAGAGCAAAGGAAAAACAAGAGTGCATCTGTGCTCATCATGCAGCTCGTGGAAGAAAAATCGATAACCACATATCCATTTTTCTGAGAGAGTGTATGTGTGTGTCAGGGGTTTGTGCGTGACGGCTATTTTTCTAACACATCCAATAAATCCTATATTCAGATTATACAGCAGACATAATACCTTTTAATGCTTGGTATAAACCTGTATAAATGCTTATAGTGACTTGCATAACATTTTACAAAACACAGTAAAGTTTGGTTTAAGCGAACTATCATAGGAAAATGATCGATAATGGTTTCAAGTGTGGCCTGATGCAAAGCAGAGTTCTTATTACTACTAAAAAGCTGAGTATTTTCCTATAACAACACATCCTGAGGTTTTTATTCCTCTTATACCACAGAAACTTGCCTAGAACGACACATTGTACTTTTAATGTTGTGGAACATCCACGAAAACAAGCTTGTCTTGTTACTGATAAGCCACAGAGAGACTGTAAACTCCTCTGAAGATGTCGGAAAACTTCAGTTTACAGCTGCGCCTCTGACTGTTGCAAAGTGCTCACACTGGAGACTCCTTCCATAGATGTGAAATGAAACATTGTACAGAAAAATACACGACTGGGGGCAGTCGTGGCCTAATGGTCTGAGAGTCGGGCTTGTAACCTGAAGGTGAACCTGAAGGTCGTGGGTTCGACTCTCAGGGATTGTAGGTGGGGGGAGTGAATGACCAGCGCTCTCTGCCACCCTCAATACCACGACTGAGGTGAGACCCNGGATGGGTTAAATGCAGAGCACAAATTCCGAGTATGGGTCACCGTACTTGGCCACAAAGTCACTTCCACTTCCACTTCCACTTCTAAAAACATCACCATATAAATGATTATACACATTTTTTTCTTCAGTTTATGTGGAGCGTCCAACATACAAAGTCTCTATGAATGGGTTGTTACTATAGAAACGATAACGCATTAGAACGTTAACCACTCATATTTTTCACGAGTTAATGAAGCAGCTTTCAGCTTGGCCTATAAACAACCCTGAGTTAAGAGTTTTATGTACCGTTGCTCAATATGTTGTATAGTACATTATCACAGTATAGGCTTAACATTCTGCTTTTACTCCAGATTGCACCCCGGAGTAGTTTAAGATGAACGATCGCTGTTTTATGAGCATGAGTTAATGATTCATGCTGTAATTCTAGGCCAAGAGAAAAATATGACCTATGCCTATAAGCTGTCTGAGACACTAAAAATGGCATTTTGGATTTCCTCCTGGATTATTGCACAAAGAATACATTTATCCTATACACGAGACATAAACTCCCATACGTAGATAAGATAAAACAATGTTATAGCCTGCAGTAGTACTTTGGTTTGATTGGCTAGGTCAAGTTTAATGACATGTATGATAATGATTAGCAGCTAGAAGGTGTGACTAAACTGTAGAAGTTTGACCGCATCAGATTCGAGGCAATTCAGGGTATTTCAAATAAATCATTAAAAGGTAGAAATAAATGATTTCTACCTCCTACCAACAGTTTATACCAACAGTGTGCGTAGGGTAGATTGGAGATTGCATCCTTGGTACCACATGAAATATTGTAATATTTGTGAAATATTACACACAAAAAATACATGTATGTCTGTTCCTATACACGAGACATAAACTCCCATATGTAGATAAGCTGAAGGAATATGTTCTAGCCTGCAGTAATACTTTGGTTGGCTAGGCCAAGTTTAATGACTGTATGTATGATAATGATTAGCAGCTAGAAGGTGTGACTAAACTGTGGAAGTTTGACCTGAATCCAAGGCAATTCAGGTTATTTCAAATAAATCAGTAAAGATAGAAATAAATGATTTCTACTTTCTACCAACAGTTTGTATAAGTAGAGGGTAGATTGTAGATTGCATCCTGGTACCACATGAATATTGTAATATTTGTGATTTGTTCATGTTCTGGAGATTTCCCAACTGCTTACATAAACACTTACATAAGTTAAGTAAGTATATAAGTAAATTAAGCAAAATAAGCAAGTTAAGTAAGTATGTAAGTGTGTTTATAGGTAAATAAATAAATAAGTAAAGGAAGTTTCATAAGTAAGTATGCAACATAAGTAAATATGTAAGTGCGTTTATGTGTTTTGGAAGTAAAATAATGTAAAGTAAGTAAAGTAAGTGAATGAATAAACATGTGTTGCTTACATAAGCATATTTCCTAAGAAAGTAAGTACATAGGTAGGTAAGTATGTAAGTGGGTTTTGTGAGTAAAGTAAATAAGTCATAAGTCAGTAAATAAATAAGTGATGTAGGTAAGCGAGTAAGTGTGGTTGAGTAAAGTAGGTAAATATGTACGTTTTGTAAGCATGTAGGTGCACGTATTTAAGTAGCGTAAGGAAATAAAATAAGTAAAGTTAGTGGAATCGTCGGAATCACAATTTAAAAGAAAAATAAATAAATTTCCCTTTGTTGGAAAATGGGTTTTTGTGTAAATTTATGTAAATTGTCCCATCTTCGACTGATAGATATGTTCAACACAGTTTCTTTCTTAAAGAAACAGAAATTGTAGCTTTAAAAAGAAAAAAAAAATGAATGATGCTGAATACACATTGCTGCTTTAAGTGTTTTATTGATGCTTCAGCATTAGACTTCAGTGCACTATGAACATTTGACTATATTAAACTCAGAATAATGAAAACTTGGTGCGATTTTATACCAAGAGTGAAAAACTTCATATACCAATACAGCGTGTGCAGTACAGCATTCAACTGTAAATATAATTCTCTAGAAGATGTACGGCCATTTTCATACGCGTTATAAGCACCTGGTTGTCAAACACACACCTGTAGCTGGTAGCTTCGACTCTTCCACTCTGACCAAAGTCAGCACAGTTATTATGGTCTCTGCTTACACAACTTCTGACTATATAAAAATAAATCTAGGATCTTTCACATTTCACTGATGTATCATTTGTATTATTGGATTTAAGAACTGTAAGTGGTCGCAGATTAAAAATATATATCGTGAACATAAACAAACTAAGCAGCAGTACGTGTTTATATGGAAGGTTAGTCCATCATTTTGTCTTTAGATCTCTGGCTTTGTTGGCTGACTCCAGATCAGCCAGTTCACAGGAAATATACGGCAACGTTTATAGACTGAACTCAGTATTTAAAAGCAAAAAAAAAAAAATTCAGTCATTCTGAAAATCATACTTTATAATCAGTCTAATAAACTACAGGTAGTAGCAACATTAACCTGTAGTCTGTACAAAGACCGTTAAGTGCTTTAATATTCATGGCCTCTTTTACAGTGGCGCAATTCCATGATTCGTGTCCTACTGATATTACATTTACAAATATGTGTGTAAAGTAAAGGCCAAAGACATTTCAAACACAAGTAAAGTCAGCCACATAAACAACCTAGGTGCACGTTTCAGATAAATAACAAAGAACTATCATCCTATAATCAAAAACGCTACAATCTACAATACTGAAAGTGTGAATCTGTTTAATGCCTCATGCTTTCTATCATCCTTTTCCATGATTCATCCATTATAGCTTATAAAAATGAACATTTTAGTTCATTCGCACAACTTTTCTTAACTGAACATATTCACCCCTATGAAATACTTGGAGCTTTCCACAGTTCAGTATTTAAATATTGTGATTTTAAGTGACAAGGTCATTTTGAAATTATAACCCTGCTACCCAAATTATAGGCTGAAAGTAGATTATTAATTGGAAAAAAAAATGTCAGGAAAATCATTCAAATGTCTATAATAAATGCCTTTACACAGTTAGCATTAATGCTAGTTAAGCACATTTTGTGTAAACTGGCACTACAATCAACGATTCACCAATTTATAGTTCTTCATTTTGTCTAAGTGACTTAGAAAAGAGGTGAGAAGCAATCCAAGCCCACAAATGGCGACTCAAAGAAGCAACTCTGCCTCTCTGGCACGCCTGGGATTTAAACTCACCACTGTCTGCTGACTAGAAAAGCTTAGCTAAATTTCTGAAGCATCCGTGCCCTTGTTATCTTGATCCCTTAAATCTGAGGTCATGTGGTTTCCTGATGCAGGACGCAGTGACAGCTCGATAGCAAAACCTCTCTGACAAGCAACTTTGCAAAATAGCATAATACAGGAGATCAGGAGATGGGATGTGCCAAAACTTTTGTACTAGGTAAGATTTCGTGTGGTTTATAGCACTGCACATGGACTTCTGTCTGGTTCAGAGGCACAGAATTGAGATGACGGAAATAAAGTCAACATTAATATATTAAAAAAAAAAAAATGCAGATGTAATTAAGGTACATTTAAAAATTTTAACATTAAAAAATCATAATAAAAAAATTTTAAAAAAATTATAAACCCACAATAATAAGATCACTAATAATAATAATAATAATAATAATAATAATAATAATAATAATTTGTGCTGTTTTGTAACTTTAATATTTTAATGCATGTGGACCCTATTTTCTTCCTTCCTTTTTCTTTTCTTCTTCTTCTTCTTTTTTTATTTATTTATTTTTTCCTTTAATTAAATTCAATTATCTAGGCTCTTAAAATAAATGTTCATGTCAATGAAAGACTGTTCTACACTTTTTTTTTTTTTTTTTTTTTTTTGGTAAAACTCATATCTGATTGTTGGAGCATTTCAATTTTCTGACTGCATTAATAATCACTATTATATGATTTGCATTAAATAAACAAACAGTTTAAAATGACTGTCAGTTTAAGCCATGTCTAAATTCCTTCCCTTATCCGTTTGTAAAAGTTGGTGTCATAGTTTCAAGTATTGAAACTAACAGTACTTCCAAAAAAAAAAAAAATAAATAAAAACCTCACTGACATGAAGTGATATAAGGAACAATAATAATTGCCAATTAATGTTATATTTAGAATTAACTATCTATACAGAATTTCTTATATTACAGGGAAATTTCACTTAAAAATATGTTTATGTTTGTTCTTCCTCATAGACATGCTGGAATGCTAAAAAAAAAAAAAAAGAGGTAAAATATCTTGGCCAGAAGAGGATAGAGCTGACCTTTGCTTGTATCCCAAAAGCATTACACTGAACCACTCGCTCTACCAGATAACGATCTCGGCATACGATATGCTTTTGGGAAATTCACCCTTGAGGCTTTTTTAATAAAGCAGTATCAGTTGAGCCAGAAGTATAAGCAACGTCAATCAGAGAAAAGAGGAAACAGTGCGGCTTCACACTTCCTCCCTATCCGTTCTACACGAGCTGTAGCTTAGCCACACTCACGTCCGGATGCTACCAAAGCCGGATTTAAACATTCTGGATGAACTTGGAGTCATTACCAGCCTGGAAAACCGTCCTAGACGCTGCTGTTGATGGACATGAGCTTCCATGCTGCGCACTCTCAGCTCCAGAATCAACCATTTCAGCTGCAAATCATCCACAAGTGCTTTTTAAGAATTTTAAGAATTTAAATTTGTCCTTAAAATTTGTCCTTTTTTTTTTTCTTTTTTTCTTTTTGTTGAAAAGATGACTAGTCAGCTACTTTTTTGAATTACTGGTCAACTGGTAAAAAATTAATCGTCGTATAAATGTTGGACAGCGAACATGACTGGGGGTAAATAAATTTTTTTTTTTAAAAAATGTATGTTTGTTTTTCTGTCAAAATTTATATTGAAATCATAACATAATTTTGAAATTATAAATTTTTCATTCTCGCCTCTTCAGCCCACAAATTGGGCTCAGTGGTAAAAACTCAGTCCCTTTTAAGAGCACAACATGGTGTGCTGTAAAACATCTAGAGCATAAAGTGTCATTTTTAAGTGAAACTTCCTTCTAATCTGCTATCAAATGAGCGTTCAATACCTGAAATCTAAGACTTAGAGGTGTTAATGGATTATAAATCCTACGTGTACTGTAGCACTTAATCTGAGCTGCTGTGATGGTTGTGCTACTTGTCGCTGCTGCTGCTGCTGCAGGCCTCCTTCAGGTCCTCCTGGTGCTCAAAAGCGGATCGGACGAACTGACTGAACACTCGATCCATGTAGCCTTCGCCGTGCGGGAAAAGCCCCTCGAGGAAGCCGATGTGTCCTCCGTGTGAGGTCACCAAGAGAGCCACGTTCGGCAGGCGCTGAGCCAGAGCTACCGGGAAAGCTGTAGGGAAAGGAGATAGTAAAGTAACCTGAGAAACAAGATCAATACACATCTTTCAAGCCATAATAGGTTTGTGTTTCTCACCGTGTTTGGGGGAGAAGGGATCATCAGCGGCGTTGAGGCACAGCACAGGGACAGCCATCTGGGGCAGTTTGTAACACGGACTGGCGTCCTGGTAATAATCGGCGCACGACTTGTAGCCAAACATCACAGACGTGAAGCGCTCGTCAAACTCCCGAATCGTGCGCGCCTGGACACAGAGAAAAGAACATTTGAGCAAATATGTTTTAATATTTTCATTTATCTTTAGGTAAGAATAAAGACTATAAAGCAAGAACATTTAGACAAAGACAATCATGCTTATACCGCAGCGCTTTGGAATTCTCAAATCTGATTGGTCAGAAGGTCAGAAGGTGGTTCATTTTCTATAACAGCAGCTCTGACAGCTACAAATCACAGTAACACATAATTCCACATACACACATATTACAAATATCATTTTTTAATACTGTAACTGTTGCTATGGTCACGTTTTCTATAAGGTAATGTCTAACATTTGTGGAAGGAGTCTCCAGTGTCAGCGCTTTGTAACAGCTCTGTAACTTTTCCAAAATAGGGAAGTCTTCAAGATGTTTTGCGGTTTCTCTTTAACAAGACAAGCTACATAACTTGTTTTGTGGACGTTCCACAGCATAAAATGTAACTATAAACAGATAAAAAGTACCAGATATTGTTCTGGAAATGTTATTGTTGGCAAATCGTTGTGGTATAAGAGGAATAAAACACTTCAGTACATGTTGTTAGAGGAAAATGATCGACTTCGCTATGGTAACAGTGTTTCTACTTCATCACACCACTCTCCTATCGATTACTTTCCTATGCAAGTATGACATGAGTGCAAAAGTTTGCATCCCTCCGGGTATTTTGAATGGGAAGAACGTAGAAAAATGTAGCTATATGTGACAGATTATCTATCTTATCAACACATGATAAGAAGTTTTCTCTCTCTGGGAGGAGAAAACAATCTGGAACATAGCAAACTTATCAGAAATACAGTCAAAGATTCATAAACCTATTAAACCTGCATAGTGTAGTTTTGTCTTAACGGTGTTGATATGTTTCAGTAACACTTTCTATAATACTGAATTACAGAAGCAGTGATGATGTCAGGAATATGAGTGAATACCTTTAACACATGGTCGATGTCTATCACCTTCTCCAGGATCTTTCTGTGTCTGAGGACAGAGTGAGACACAAGCATTATCCCTGCTATTCACAGTTCTACTAATACTTTACATAATCTGTAAAAATATGTAGAACATGATAAAAAAAATAATAATGGCATAAAATGTATTACATGGCTGAGAAAACCTGTTTGGTTTGAATTGAATTGTGTGAGTTCATGTAAGGCATTATATAGGTGCTCACAAACGCCCCTTTACCCCGCCCCAACTCAGTGTGCAATCAGCAAGCGCCCAGCGCAGCCTGATAATTCTCCTGTGAGGAAAGCTTTGTTCCAAAATGGAGATATTTATTACTAGTGAAGAGAATGAAGCTGAAAGCAGAATTCTAGGCCAGTATGTATGTAACGTATTGTTATTATACTTTCTATATTATTTCAAATTCAGTATCCTATCTCACTGTTATTATCAAAGCAGTTAAAACAGATCTCGACAGCGCAGATAAAGAATAGACCTTAAAGAATTAACCTGTTGATGGCGTGGCACAGGTTCCTGGCGAGGTGGCGATTGAAAAGCAGCTTGTTGATTGGCTGCTCCAGAGATTTGGAGGATTCGAACGAGTTCCAGCTCACGGACAGGGTGAGCCCGGCGATCATCTTCGAGTCACGCCCTTTACGCGCCAGATAATTCAGCAGCAACATTCTGAGGGTGACAGTGATCAAGAAAATATAAAAAAAGATACATATCTTATTTTATTCTTTAAACTCACACATGATAAATGGTCGTAACAAAGAAAAAAGTTCCCCAGTCTGTACGTTTCCTGCACAGATAATTAATCCGCGAATTAAAAGCTATTGATGAGCTGAATCGAGATTTAGGGCTGGACTATAAATACTAAAGGACGGAAAAGTGTGTTCGAGAACGGGAAACAAAAAACGTACAGTTTATAAGCCGTAACAATGTACAGCTGTACAGTAGCACCACCTACTGGCCGTACACTTAAACAGCCACCTTTAAGAATATATTTCTCTCCATGGGTGTATGCGTGCGCTTGTTTCTCACCCGCCAAGAGACACCCCAGCTCCGAGCAGAGGGGCTTGTGGGTAGAGCTTTTTCACGTGATTGACAGCTGTCTCCACATCTTGAGTATTGGCAGCACAGAACGTAAGAGGAGTCTGAGAGAGAGAGAGGGAGGGAGCGGACACGATTAGGGCAAAGTGAGTCAGGTGAACTTTACGACATATATAGGAGGTGTCACGTAGTCTCTACAACTTCCTTTTGTTCCTGCGAGCTCTATAAAACCTGATGTAGATAAGATATAGATGGTGCGTGTGTTACGTAAGCCAAACCGTGACTTGATGACTGTTTATGGTGAACGAGTCTGACCCTCGGAAATTCTTCAGCTATTAAAGATAGCTACTGCTGTCAGAGTCAGCAGTAAGAGATTAAAAGTAAAAGGTAGTTATAGAATGTATAGTAGTAGTAGTAGTATATATATTAGTAAGGAAGGAAGAAAGTAAAGGCGTGTGCGGTTACAGGAAAATAGTCAATGACAGGGGGATGTGGTGCATATAATAAAAAGCCTATTTTCCTATTTTCCTTATTTTCCTTTAATAGCACAGAAAGAGTAAACTTCTCCATCCTGACACTGGAGACTCCTTCCATAAACGTTAAACAAGCGTCTCCTCACACAGAACTTCAACCCATTTACATGTTGTTGTTTTTGTTGTTTACTCCAGGCATCTTCTTCTGTAAGTTGTTACAATAGAAACAGCAACAGCAACAACGATAGAAACAAAAAAAAGGGAAATGAAGATTAACTCACCAGCAACTCTTCTCCTCCAAAACCTCGGTTATTCATCACCACGCACCTGAGAGAGAAAAGACAGTGAGGACCGCAGTTTTGTCACAGAGTAACACAACGATTCCTACAGATCATCGTTCCTACACCTGTCATTCTTCTCACACCTGTGTGCATGTCTACGTACAGCCTGTCCGCACTCTCACCTGTATCCGTGTCGAACGGCTTGCTGGATCATGTGCAGGACGTACGTCTGCTGGCTGTTTCCCGTCAGCCCGGGCAGGATGAGCACCGTAGGCCGAGACGAGGATTGTGGGTAGTTTGCACTATCCGGGTTATCCGCCCAGTCTAGGGAGAGCTGACCGCCATCGCCCGTCCTGATCATCTCACTGAGAGACAGTTGGGAAGAAAAACGAGTGTAAAACGGCTGTCTCTTCTATAAACACCGGAGCAAACACTGCATTCTCCGAGGTCTTGAAGCCCATACTTGCGATATGTAATAGCAGGGCAGGACTTGATGAAGACACGCACGAGCGTCTGCACTCGGCCGCCCCAGCACCAGGGCGTAGGGCAAAAGCGCTCCGAAACAACGGGGCAGTGCGTGCGCAAGAACGCCCGGAATCCATCGGCACACACCAACACCGGCACCTGCACGTGCACGTGGGATGACAATAAGTGGGAAAAAATCTGGCTTTCAAGCAAGTATTTAGTAGAAATGGTGTAAAAGAATTCACACACACACACACACACACACACACACACACACACACACACACACACACACACATACATATATATGCACGCACTACTATCAATACACTACAAAAGCACTCTTCCAAGTAAACATAACAGTACAAACAATAAAACAACTACACTATGGTTCAAATTAGTACAATTACAAAAGTTGTGCAAACACGACATTAACACAACGTACTATATACAACACAACACAACACAACAAGGCACTACTACTTTTTTTTTTTTTTTTTTAAATCCCTTCAAATTGTTTTATGCATATTCCTTTTTTTATATTTAATAGTTTTCTTATATTTTTTCTTTCTATATATATATATTTTTGTATGTAAATATTTGTCTTTATATTTATTTTTTTTATCTAATGGTATTAATTTATTTTCGTAGACATTACAAAAAAAGGTAGTTAAATTAAATTAAAATAATTAAATATTATCTAAAGTATCTCATTAACCAAAATAAGAGTATAAGTGAAATTATTTAAATTTTATTTATTTTTTTAATACGTATTTATTTAAGTAGCTTTCCTGACAGTTTGTTAATAATCTGATATATCGTGTTATTATCGTAGAAATGTCTTTAAAAAAAATCGTGATAAAAATATCACGTCATATTGCCCACACTGTCTATTTCAGGCTGGTGGCAACTTTTCAGGACAAAGAAACTCCATGATCATTAACATAAAAGCGCACCGGAGGCGAGCGGGTTTCTGCGAGGAGACGTTTACGTCTCATATAACATTTACGGAAGGAGTCTCCAGTGTCAGTGCTTTGTAATGGTCGGGAAGTTTTCCATTACAGGAAAGTCCTCATGACTTTGTGCTTTTCCGGGGTTCTCAGTAACCTATCTTAATAATTTCAAAGAGAGACAGGAAAAAAAAAAGAGGCTGACAAAGGACAGAGTCATTATAACGTTAAATGTAACTATAACGAGATAAAAAGTACGCCGTTTATTAAATACAGCTAGTGGGATGAGAAGATCCTACATCACACCAACCCGATGTTGATTATTTTCCTGTAACATCATGACACAGGATGTTTTATTCATCGACACTAATATAAGACAATAAAAATAATAATAATAATATAATTATAATAATAATAATAATAATTCATTTGACTGACCTGAGCCTTGCTGCTGCCATACAGGTACAGAAGTGAAGCTGTAAAAGCTCCTAAAACTACAGTACAGTGTGTAGAGGTGAGGTACTTCACACACACTCCCCACAGGTCGGAATGAAATAACGGCATTATTATTATTTTTTAATAATTAGGTTTAATTTCTGCAGAGTGATGAACACACACACACACACACACACAGCCAGTGACAGATAAACAACTTCCCCTTTCAGAAAATGTAGGGCAAAGGGGACATGACAGCCTTTAGTTGCACATTTCAAAGTTTTTAAACCACACTACAGTGAAAAAAAAATAATTATTAATTATGAATTTGCCAGCCAACGTGCTTGATAAACAATAGTTTAAAATTAAAAACCTAAAATATTACTTATTAGACTACAAAACGGAATGAATAGAAGTGTTTACTTAACGTGCCGGTGTTTTCCAATCCTACATTTCTCATCATGAAGGGAACTATATAACAGGCAGATGTCCATTATGACATGCCCTATCTAGTGCACTAATAAAGGGAGTAGGAAGCGATTTGAAACTCGGCGTCGACCGGGAAAAGGAAAAGGACCCAAAGCTGCCCGTGAACTTGCCTTAATAAAAAGGTGCATAGCGGAAATCTTCTTAAAACGTCGTTCGGAGAGAGGTTTTAAACCAAGCGTGAAATAAACATGAGTACAAGAGGTGCTTTTATGGTTTGTCCGAGAAAAAACACCTGCAAACCTGTAAAAAACCTCACTGCAGGGTGTGACTTGGAAAAAGACCGGCGAGGTGATCATCTGTTCTTATGAGCATGTCGCCCTCTAGTGGACCGGAGAACAGCAGAAAAACAGAAAAATTATTACGCGACTATCAGTTTATTGTTCGTAATTACTAAATAACTGTCAAATGTTCTATTGATGTTTAGAAAACAACAATATGAAATAACTAAATACTACTACTACTACTACTATTATTATTAACAGCAGCAGCAACAACAACAACAATAACAACAATAATAAATGACTTTATCTGTTACAACAAGTTATAACAGGACCTAGCTTGTTTTGGGGATTGTCTACACCAATAAAAGTAACAATAAATGGATAAAAGTACAATTAATGCATAACAAAAAAATCAAATCGCAGGTAAATTGTCATGGTATAAGAGCAATAAATCATTTGGGTCATGTTCATTTATTTATTTATTTATTTATTTATTTATTTTATGGGTTTGTGTTAAACTCATCAGTAGACTAATCTATAACAGTCTACAGTCTGATATTTAAAAATTAAAGATCTTGATCTTTCCTGTTTGTGTCTAAGGTTCTTGGCATGCTTTCCCCTAAAGCCTTTCAGAGAGCTATGGGCTACATGCCAAGTCTCTGGGTATCAGAAGCTGAGAGCTGTTTCAGTTTCATTTCCTCGCTGGCTTGCCATTGCTGTCTGTCTCTTGCTCTTTATTTCATTGCAGAAAAACTTCCACTGTATGATCATTGTTCTATGAAAACATTCCTTATTTATTATTCTCAGTGCTAGTGATGTCAAATATTAAATGTTAATGCAGTTCTCTGTGGGGTGCCTTTTGTTTCTTTACTTCCCTGATCTATCTCCCTCTAACACATCTGTTTTGTCCTATGTAGCAGAGGACCACCTTGTGCACCACCAAAAAAGAAAATTTTTTGGGGTGATCCTCTTCAATACTACCTGCATGGGTCTGCAATGTGAGGAAAAGGAGGCGTGAGAGAGAGTGAAAATCAACCGGTGAACCTGTTTACTGTCCTTAATTTATGTCCTGTATTTCTCTCTGCAGTGGGGGACGTGTGACTGTATAAACCGACTCTATGGTGCTCAGCACCCATGCAAGCTGGAAAGCCACACAGTTGGTTTTGTTTAGATATAAAGGTCTGGAAGACACACTAAGAGTGCTGCCAGATGTATTATAAATCGCATTTTTGCTTTTTGATTTTTGCGAGAGGATCATCCTGTGCCTAGAACAAAACAAAAAACATTGCTGTCATCGGAATTAACCACGTGGTTTCCGGGAAG
>JAKKZN010085935.1:0-15569 GCA_033441825.1 Pangasius elongatus | reverse complement strand
TATTCACGGTATTTAACACACACCACTGAGTAAACACGTGCAATGTTCACGTTTACGACAGCGTGATCACGTGGTGGTGTTACTAATCTTCCTGCTGTCTTCATTCACCTCATTTTACTCATCTGCTATAGCTACATACATTATTATTATTATTATTATTATTATTATACATAATAATAAGGTGCTGCACTATTGCCGTGTGTGTGTGTGTGTGTGTGTGTGTGTGTGTGTGTGTGTGTGTGTGTGCGCCTGAATAAGATACGGGAATGTAAGAGTGAGAGAAAACACGGTGAAGCATCAACACCCACCGTGTGTCTATTTCTGGACGAGTCCAGTCCGATAGTGCTCAGATCTGACACACACACACACACACACACACACAGTAACAGATGCCGCACAGAGCGTCAGGCTTCTGATTCACAGCCTCATCACATTAAACTGAATCACCTCACTTCCCCTGCAGCGCTACTGAAACGGCTTTTACTCTCACTCACTGCCCAGCTCTACACAATTCTACACAATTCTACACAATAACCTGAAATCTTCATTAACATCATTTATAAAAACATACAATTCAAATATTTAAACAAATGTTTAAATATTACAATAACAGACTTTTAGAAAGAAAAACTTGTACATGGATCACTGTACAACACACACACACACACACACACACACACACACACACACACACTCTCTCTCTCTCTCTCTCGGTTTCAATCTGACAAACCCATATTCAACTGTTAATTGTTCCACAACATCACCATGGCAACTGGTATCAGACCATCGACTCAATCAATGACATCAGCACAAATAAACAATACGCCCATAAGGACAAACATTTTTATTTGTGCAATTTAAGAAAATCTCCACTATATATATATATATATACACCAAATATTAATAAAAATAATACTGGACATTTAAAATTGGACTATACCACGCACGCGAGAGCGCTGCTGCACTGAATATCACGCCACAGCAGCTCTCTAAACAAGAAATATTCGCACACAACATGCCCAAATCTTTCTCCCGTCAGTGAAACCAGTTCCCGCAGAAGCCGCGGCCGGACAGAGCGCCGCGAGTCGCCATGGTAACGCTCAGACTGACTGACAGCCAGTAGTAAATGTAGTAACTGTTCCAGCGTAAGGAAACACTGCTAGACCTGGAACGGCACTCGTCCAATTAAATAAGTGCTAAATGAGTTGATACGTTCTGTACGTGCACATGCGTTTAAAACAAATATTCATCATGTTCTGTCGTTCTCAAAGAAAACAAAACGTTTTACGTCATGAGGTTACGTAGAATCAAGTTTCTATAAGAAATATTATAGTGTTATTGCTGTAATTAACTCTATCGCAGCGAGTTAAATATAAAATTATCTAAAAGAAGAACTGTAAAATCTATAAAATGGATTGAGGAATGAGGACAGACTTAGAAAAGCTGACTGAAGATGAGGTGAGAGGCTGGAAGGGATTCGTTAGTTCACCTTGAAAGTGAACAATGATGAACAGTTACTATGGTGACTGAGCGATACTGAATAGCACTCGAAAAATTATATATATATATATATATATTTTTTTTACTTTATTATTTATAAATGTCACAAATGTATAAATCTGTGCAGTGTGTGGTTAGAAAATATTAGGCAGTGAAGCATGGTAACTACATATCCCATGATGCTTTGCACACTCACCGGTCTCCCTTTGGTTTGCGTTTTGGGGGCGGGGCCTTGCCTTTGGGGCGTCGCTCACTGCCGAAGCAGGGTCCGCCCCCGGGCCCCGTTACCCTGAGCGACTCCAGCCCTTTACTGGACCTTTTAAAGGTGAACTCCACCTGCTCGCCTTCCCTCAGGCTCCGAAATCCCTCCATCACCAGTTTACTCTGTAAACACACACACGCACACACACACACACACACACACACACACTATTATTAATCTTTAAAGTTAGTGTGTAACTTGTGCCAGAGACTCAGCCCAAGCCTAGAGTTACATTATAATCTATAATATCTGTAAGTTTATGCAGTATCTGTTATTATTAATGCTACTTACACACTGAATGAGATTTCATAATCCAAAAACGCATGGTTGCCGTGACAACAACTTCGTTTATTAACTACATATATTAAAAAAAAAAATAATAATAATAATAATCGACCAAAAATAAATAGACCAACAATTACAACTGTACTTTTAATCCTCTGTGGAACGTCCGTGAAACAAGTTCGTTCCTTTTCTCACTTACGTTACAGCAGCTGTAAACAGTCGCTCCTTCGCCTGCCTCTCTTTATTCTCTCTTTTAACGTTAATGGAAGAAAAATACGCATCTTGTAGCGATACTGAGAAACCGCACAAAAAGCATAAACCCGGCTGTCCTGATGATATCGGAGCCCTTAAAGCTACAGCTTTACCTCTGACACTGGAGACTCCTTCCATAAATGTGAAATTAACGTTTATCAAATCAAAGTAACATCCACCGGTGAATGAGCTGTTACTATAGAAACGATAACGTTATATGTTATAGAATCATGAACGAATCATTGCACCC
Organism: Pangasius elongatus; assembly: GCA_033441825.1. Taxonomy (NCBI): domain Eukaryota; kingdom Metazoa; phylum Chordata; class Actinopteri; order Siluriformes; family Pangasiidae; genus Pangasius; species Pangasius elongatus. The sequence continues at coordinate 13,020 of JAKKZN010085935.1, read as the reverse complement.
CGCTTCCATTTCAACTACTCACAATGAACACTCTCACATCCTCAAGCAGCAGAATAAAACCAATTTAAATTCACATCGCCGATAACGACTGATGATGTCGTGTTGCCGTGACAACGCTTTAAACACTAAATTCAAGTCTGAAGCTAAATTATTGGACGCCAGACCAAATTTTGAGAATTCTGATTAAATGTTTCCGTGTCTTGCATATCCGACTTTTGAACCGATCGTCTCCTCGTAGAAGACATGAAGTGAAGATATAAATTACTCGCAGTGTCTGAACTCGTCTTATATAAAGAGGAGTAAAACAAAATGGATCCCTTTACCTCCTGGTATTCCGCTGAGGGATATCTTTATTCCGAAGTGTATTCCTCTCGCATCTTATTGAACTGAATTGAATAGGGACGTGTGAGAGCGAGAATGAAGCGATACGCTCACGTCAACTCCATCATGCTAACACACGTCAGCAGGATTGTCACGGTAAAGTGGCTTTAGTAGCGCAGAAGCAGTGACTGAAGCAGCGTTCGAGACGAATCCAATGGAAATCACCGTTCGGCTCTACGCACGTTTTAATACGTTATCGTTTCTATAGTAACAGCTCGTTCACGGGGACTTGTACCGTGGACGCTCCACATAAGCTGACTTTTTAAAAAAAAACACTGATATGGTGAAGTTTTCTGTAAGGAGACGTTTATTTAACATTTATGCTAAAGCTGGAACTTTTCCCGGGACAGAAGTGTTTACGCTTTTTTTTTTGTGTGTGTTCTCCCTAACACGACAAACTCCGAAGGGGAAAAAAAACAACAACACTGAGAAAACAACTGTTTCTAGCTGCTATAGTGTAAGTGAGAACAGAAACGAACTTGTTTCATTGTCGTTCCACAAGATCAAATGCAACTATAAACGGATAAAACGTAAAACACGTCGCTCTTTAATTAGTAAAAATTGTAACTGTTGGTAAATCGCTGCGGTATAAGCGGAGTGAAACACTTCGGGACGTGCTTTTGTAGAGAAATAATTCCTTTTCGTGTGGTGAACAGTGACTCCACTTCATCACACCACCCCGTCGTTGATTATTTTCCTCTAACAGCACAACACGCAGGGGTTTATTTGTTATTTAAATGCCCTAAATTTCTAAATAACCCCATTTTACCACTCTCTTTCCATCATTCACTCTTCCCTTCCACTTTGTATGTGTGTGTGTGTGTGTGTGCGTGTGTGTGTGTGCGTGTGTGTGTGTTTTCATTATGATAGGGTTAGTAGTAGGAAACATTGTCTGACAGAAACTAAAACAAACACACTGCATTATTACACACTGTTATTACACTATAATTACACAACTCCAGCAACATAAAAACCCTCACTCTCTCTCTCTCTCTCTCTCTCTCTGTCTCTCTCTCTCTCTCTCTCTCTTTAACAGGGGTCAGCGTGGGGTAAAGGTCACGGGGGTTGGTATTTACGTGTGTGGCTCCACTTTAAACACAGGAAGAGGGGCGAAAGAAGAAGAAGAAGAAGAAGAAGAAGAGAGAGTGAGAGGGAAAAAAAGACTAACAAATCCCGTTTTGCGCCGACATTCGAACCCTGCTCCAGGAGATTACATCCTTCCCGCTGACCTTTGACCTTTTCCCCACCCCCATTCTCTCTTCTCAGGGGCTTTCTCTCTCTCTCAAAACACACATACACACCGTTTCGGTGGTTCCAAATTAGCTCGCTGTGTGTGTTATTACACACACACACACACACACACACACACACACACCATTTGATCTGCCGGCACACTCTATATCAATCACAACACACCGTCAGTAGCGGCCGGAAATGAACTCTGCACTGGGTTTACAAAATGTGTGTGTGTGTGTGTGTGTGTGTGTGTGTGTGTGTGTGTGTGTGGGTCTCTATCAGCTTGCAATTCGTAGCCCAAAGCATTAAAGCAGAAGTGTTATTTCCTCAGTCATCTTTATGATCTCAGAGTCAAGCTCAAAGTTCAGAAACTCTTTACACAATACTTTCTGCAGTATACCACACACACACACACACACACACACACACAGAGGACATAAAAATATAAAACACTGTACACACAATATAATTATTCTTAATTTTCTTAGCTAACCCAGCATGTGCTACCAGTCCTCTGTTTTGGACCGGAAACCTAACTCACTCGGCTAAAAAGTGCTAGCTAAGGCAATATAATAACATATCACAAGCTAGTTAGCTAGTTAAGTGCGCAACTTTACGATCGTCATCCTTTTTCTCGTATTTACGCATATCTTATTTACGTTGTTAAGAGAAAGCTGTATGAGCTGTAGCGTTTTCTCGTTACGTTGTACGATTACAAGCGTTACAGAAAATCAATGCATAACAAACTGTTTATTCGTAGTTACGCATCGAGCAAGCGCGCGTGCTTTATCTTGAAGTGGTTTCGTCTTTTTGCGTCTGTATTCTCTCTGCTTATAAAAAACATTACTTAACTTAAATTCAATTAACTTAAATTACTCAAATTAACTTATATTTCATCATTCGGAGTTAGCTGGAAACGATATCGTTTATTGTGTTAGTCCTACAGCTAATCACTTCATTTTAACGAGAAAAACTATCAGAAAATCTCTGAAACCTTCCCTTAAGCACATTATTTCTCCATCTAGTAACATCATCTGTGAGAAAAAAAAGAGAAAAGCACGAATTACAGTTAGCTAGTTAGGTAATGTAGCTAGCTAGCGTTAAGGTTTCTACTAATCACGCAGACTCACAGATTTAGGCAGCTGCGAAAACCTTTCTATCACTGAGACGCCATTTCTGTGCTTTTAAAGATTGCAATCGTTTTTGCAGAAATTTAAAAAAAACAGCTACTTACTGACAAACACTTTCTTTCGTAACATGTCGGAGAAAATCCACAAAGCCAATGATCTTCTTCAACATTTCAATGAAATGGTTAGTTTTTTTTTTTTTAGTAAATAATATAATAGCATTTCAGGAAATATTTACCCGAAATATTTTAAAAGCTAATAACGTAAATAATGAAATGATGTAGAGGCAATTCTGAACGAGAAGGCAATAAATAAATAAATAATTCCCTCATACTGGGAAATAATTTTTTAATTACTAATTTACATAAAAACAATCCATTCGATTTTTCCTTTCTGTTGTTTAAAAGTCTCGTACTTTTCTTTAAAATAGATGTAAACGTTTCTTCTCCTCCTCAACTTTACAGTTAAAAGTTTAAATGTGGATCTTAAAAAAAAAAGAAATTAAAATCGTATTTACTCATATTCTCATTAAAATGGATTAAAATGACTCCTGTTCTACTTACAAACACAAACACACAATTGATAAAGTTTAGAATTTGCTTTTTTAATAAATTTTCTGCATTTCTGTGCGTTACTAGAGAGAAATAATTACTTTCAATCTGTCTTTATTCAAAAACTTTATTTGCATTTGAGACATTGAAGGTTAATAATTGATTATAAAATATTTTGTTATTACTGGACATTAGTAGGTCATGTGACTTTGTGTATTTTTACTAGAGTTTGTTCATTAAAACAAAAAAATAACATTAAAATTTTGTCTCTTTTGCACTTTTTTCCTAAACGTTGCTGTTTACGGATAAAGTTTGTTGACTCGTTTTAGAAGCGTGAGGAAATACGCAGCTACAATTCAACTTCACATTTTCTACTTGATATTTTATTTTCAAACGATACAAATATCTTTGTATATTTTATTTAATTATTTTAGGTCTAATCTGCTCATATATTGAAAAAACGATCATAAAACAGAAACGAAAGGAGCTTATTGAAGATGCACTTCGGTTATGTTGCTATACACCAGGATTGTGTTAAATATCATGCTGACGAATTTCTTTCATTTTTATTCGTTAAATATCATTTCATTATTGCGGTGAACTGAACAACAGCACGTGCTTGTACAAGTTTAGGAATAGCTTGTATTTGAAAAAAGAATCTGAATCAACATTCAGCTGAATAACATAAGATTATTTTAGTTAGTACTGATTAACTAATTAGTAATTAATTCTTGGTAACTAACTTCTCTGAAACTGATGAATACAAAGGACGACAGTTTGAAATAAAGCTCTTGTCTCATTCTCTTAGCGATTCAGAAAAGGAAGAAATGCAATTAAACCAACATTTATGCTTAATTACGCTTTTTTTTCCTTTTGTTAAACATTTTATTTATTATGTAATTATCTGTAATCATCCTGTTCTGCTACAATCGATTTCATTTTTTTTATATAAAACAGCGTTTGTAATCCAGACGGTTTTAATCATTCTGCTTCCATGAGCTTCGTCCAGATCACTTTAAAAATCTGACTGTAAATGAAAAGTCATAAAAATAAACTTGATGTAAAAACGTTCAACTTTTATAAAACGGATATCTGAAAAATAAACCGCACCTTAATTCATCTTAATTCTTATTAAACTCCAGATTTAAAACATCTACAGGTTACAGGATTACAGATTGGAAAAAGGGAAAAAAAAAAAAAAAAAAAAAAAAGGTTGGGTTTTTTTTTTTTCCTTTTTTATGGAAATCCTCGGTCCATTCATCCCGACGTCTGTTTAATCATTCTGCGTTTATTTCCTTATATGGGCATTAGGAATTTTTTAAAGGAAGGCGGGACCTGGTCATGTGACCCGGGCAGTGTTTTTTTTCTCTCCCCCTTTTTCACCCTGTGGTTTTGAAGTTAAACAAGGGGGGTGGTGGTGGTGGTGGGGGGACGGAGGAACGACATGGAGGAAAAGACAGAGACAAACGACTGTAAGACGTGTTTACAGAGAAGAAAAGATCACGACGGACTTATAGGTAAAGAATGCAAAGTGTTCAGAAAGAGAAGACGAAGGGAGACACGAGAGAAAAGAGGAACGAAGGAGTAAGAGAAGGAATAAAATAAAACGTGGTATTAGCAGCACTGCAGAATGACCGAGGAGAAGAATATATATATATATTTTTTTTAATATTGTAAAAATGTATGTGGATTATTAAAATGAATTAAGCAAAATATGAACATGGAATGAGAGCAGAGCAAAAAGAAAAGGAACAGAAAACGAAACATTTCCTGTTTTTAATCTTTCTTAAAGAAACGAAAGTAGATTTTAATTCAGGTTTATCGAGACGTTCCTGAGGTTCATTAGCCGGACGTCTGATGCTGGGTTGAAGGCTGTGAGTATGAATATTATATCGTGATTGTGAGTATGAGTATTATATCGTACATGAGCTTTAATGAATTGTAGCGCTGTGAGATTGTGTCATGTATGAGGAGAGTCATGATCCATGTTCCACGTTTTTAAAAAAATATTCACAAATCAGTAATAAAGCTGTAGAGGAAAACTGAGCTGGGTATTTTTACAGTGTGAATAAAGCTGTGTGTGTGAATAGCGAGCGATAGAGAGAGTAAAACGGAAAGAGGATGAAAGCAAGGAAGACAGGAAGAGGATATTCTCTTCATTCATTTTACTGACGCCGGGGATTTCTCCAAGCGAATGTTAATAAAGTATCCTCCTTCCCCCCCTGTTTTCTTTTTCATCTTTTACTTCCTGAATGATCTTTCCATTAATTTGAGTAGATTTTCATTTCCTGAATTATTTCCCCAAACTGCCGCGACTCTTTCACCACCTGATACTTTTAATAATCGGCTGCGTTTCCACCGGTTTAGGAATCAAACGCTGGACTGTGCGGGATTTTACGCGTTCCCTTCTACCGAATCACGTTAAAATCCAATCCTTCAGCGTTTACGCACAGCGCAGAGGCGACGCTCTAGACGACAGTCACACACTCGACGGGAGATAACGCGGTTTTATTTGTTTTCAGGTCTTTATCACTGTGAGGGTGACGACGCGAATGCAAGTGACGTTCGCGTTTTACGCTCCTACTCAGGTACGAGTGTTAGTGTAACGCTGAACTGTTTTAGCTCTCGAGTTTTTTTTTTTTTTAAACATTGTAAGAATTTGAATTGCTTGATTCGTTGTCATGGCAACAACATGACGGAGCACGAAAGCCCCTGATGTCATCAGTTCTTGGTTCCAGAGAGAGAAAGAGAGAGAGAGAGAGAGAGAGAGAGAGAGAGAGAGAGAGAGAGTGGATTTAGGATTTAGGGGTGTGCCTACGTGCCAAATGGTGAAACAGACGAGAGGTTAATCTGGCCAGGGGCCCGATTTAACCTTTACACACACACACACTTTAAAATTTAGAACACACACATACACACACAGTTTAATATTTAGAACACTCATACACACAGTTTAAAATTTACAAAAACACATACACAAACCTTTTCACTTTCTCTCTCTCTCTCTCTCTCTCTCTCTGTCTCTCTCTCTCACACACACACACACACAGACACACACACAGAGCAACATTTCAACAACAAAAGTCGAAAAAGTCACTACGTGCGGCAAGCACATGCCCACACACAGACACGTGTGCAAACACACCCATGTTGGAGAATGAGTCCACCCAATGTTGTGGAGTGTGTGTGTGTGTGTGTGTGTGTGTATATATGTGATTTTGCAGGGGGAGGGGAGAACCCCCCTCCCTTTTTTGTCTTTAAAGAAATTCCTCTTTTAAAGAATGCCTGCGGAGAGTGAGAACCCCCAACCCCCAACACACACACACACACACTTTATACCCCCAACACACATGCTTGTGTGTGTGTGTGTGTGAACTGTTTTTCTTCTCTCTCCTGTATTTTGCGTGCAGAAGTACACACACACACACACACACACACTTCATAATCTTCACAGCAGTCGGAAAAGCGGTGCCACGGGATGCTCTGTTGATGCAGCAGCCGCATTTCAGTGGCATGTCTGTGCCCACACACACACACACGCACAGGAAGTGATCAGTGAGCGCTTCATCAGATCTCCTGAAAGCCTGAACCGCTCCTGGTTTCTCAGAACAGTGGGCGGTTCTTAGCTGTCAATCAAACAAGGGGCGGGCTAAGACACAGGAAGTACTGTAATAGGTGAAAGTTCATGTTTTGTTGTCTGTTCACTAGGGCTGGGCACGGATGTTACACAATATTGACGTAACTATAAATGGTTAAAAAAAAAAAGTGTCACCGCTTAGTAAATAAAAAAAAAAGAAATAAAGCACTTCATGACATGCTCTGATTGGAAAATAATCAGCTTAACTTCGGGGTGCTACCAGTAACTGTGCTTCATCACACCACCCCATCGGTGATTCACTTCCTATAACAGGACATCACTGAGCCTTTTATTCCTTCCATTACTATAATTAGTGCATTTCCTGACCGATTCATCGGCACCCATCACTGCAACTGAAGCGAATGAAAATCCCACAAAGCAAACAACAGTGCCGATTTTAGTGACGACAAATCGAAAAGTATCGAAACATCGGCTGTGTTTACGTGCAAAGATTTTCGCCAATGCAAACGAATTGAACCTGAGCGCAGATTTTGTACGAAATGTTTACACCGATCCTGAACTGGACACTCTGTGTAAAATCTGTGTTTAAATACACTTCACACGTAATCCGATCCCAAGCTACGTGTGTCAGTGTTACCATAATGACGAAAAGTCAGTGAGTCCTGCTTACAGTACATTGTAATTTATGGAGTTTTAAATGATCCCCGTCTCAGCCAATCGTCGCCCGTGTATCGTTATTAAACGGACAGCGAGTTTGTGCGTGCAAGTAAAGTTGTTCACCATTTCATATTTGGCTTTCGAAGCAAAAATTCCCGATATTATCAATCGGTATAATAATGTCTTTACTTGTATTCTAATGTTACCAACATTAAAGGTCGTTATTTGGGAATAACCACATAAGAAGGAATGCTTTATCAGAGATTTTACTCAAATGTTCTGCATCCTTGCTGAAAATCATGGCAAATATTAAACAGTGAACTTAGCGTAGATCAGCTCACATCCTGCATCTGCCTCAGAATGTTAGCTCTGACGTCAATCCCTCTGCCATTCCAACCTCAAAATGATTTTAAATCGATTCAGATCTGTAACATGAACTGTGTTTTCTCACACAACTGTTTTTGCAGAATGCACACACCAATAGAGAACGTAATCAGACACAACTGTTCATTCTTCCATTTAATTCATTATTAAAAGGATAGTAACCCCCATGGTTCGGTCAGACAGAAATGGCATTTGGATTGGCCTCAACTGAGCCTCCATTGAGGTGTATACATTATAGGACAGGGCGATATGATGATATAATAACAATACTGTGACAAATCATGCCAGAATAAACTTTTCTCAGATTTTGCATTTATTATAGATTTTTTTTTAAATAATGATTGAAAGGAGTTGGATTGATATTATTTTGTACTGAATCTTTAAAACTCCAAAAGGTTATAGACAATTTTAGAATTTATTTTTCCTACTTTTCAGGCTCAATTTACTTTTCTGAACATTAAATAAAATATCATCCAAAACAGTTTTTCAAAGGTTTTTAAACGCAACACTGAAGTCTTGCTGGAAGTTTCTTGGTAAACCTATATGCATCATGACACACAGCACATATTGTAGAAATGTCTTCGAGAATGATGATATGATATTTTTAATCATATCAGCCCACCCCAATACAGGAATGATTTTATTCTGACTTGAGCTCTAAATTGGATTATTAATGGATTATTAATATACACATAAAAACGTAGTCCCATTAAGAAAGCAGGATGAGGACGTGTAGAAATGTGTAGAAACTTTTCCAACACTACGACATAAAACTTTTGGCCAAATTTTAAGCCTGTAAACCTATTCAGTGTTCATAAGAGTTCCACAAATGTTTGATAAACATGGCTGAGAATTACTGAATTATTAGATTTTAATATTAGTATATCGTGTTCTTTAATTCTATAAATATCTAAAACTCCACTATTTACTTTAAATATATTTATGTATATGTGTGTGTGTGTGTGTCAGTGAGTTTTCTTCATCTCTTCTCTGTTAGTTTCACTCCAACCTGCACACACACACACCTCAATTAGGACGATCCGTGAGTGTGTGTGGTATCTTTAGAGGTCCGGTTCGACCAGTATTATTTATCATGATCGTCAATCAGATAAGGAGAAGGGCGTTTAAAGCGAATTGTACAGTCTGGAGTTAAACTGGAAGGGAACAACACGGGAGCCGCGTCACCCCAGAAAGCAGTGCGTGATAGGAAAAATAGCAATAACAACAATAATAATGACCATGTTGATATAATAATGCAAAATGAAATCTTAAAGTCTAGCCACCTGAGTGTAGCGAGTAAAATTAAGCCCTTAGGATACAAACTTGCTTTAATCACATTTCCATTATATCTGTGCTCAGAACGCTGTATAAAGGCAATTTCAATTAAAGTGTCATTTTGGGTTTTTTTTTTAACCACATCTCGTGAAGTTACACAACCTTATATATAAACCAATTTATGCCTTCCAAATTAGTATTTCCAATTTCACCTTTCATACACAACTATTTTATTCACACATATCTTTTTAAAGTGCTAATGCAAAACAAAATCAGCTGCAAACACTACTGAGTCTACTGAATCTTTAGCCTTGTTTCATGTTAAACAAATCTGATAATACCAATCAGCTGCATGGAAACTCCTCAAGTCCAGTTCATGTATATGATTTTTTTTATCTTATGACTACAAGACAATTGGATTTTTTGTGCCTGTTATATTTAACTGGATATGAATTGTATTTTTGTTTTATCTGATGCTGTATTTGTGTTTAATCTTGTAACGATGCCCTGAAAGTCACAGCGCATCGATCTTAAATGAGCCGCTTCACCTGCAGACGTTTATAATGTACAAATCTGGTACTGAGGTAAACAAAGCGACTTATTTGCTTTTGTGTGACTGACGTGTCTAAAGTGTGCACCTAACTGAATTTAATTTTATGCATGATGCAGACTTTATATATATATTAACTAATATCATTATTACATAGTCAAGGATTGTAACTGTAACGAAAACAATTTGCATGGTTTCAGTAATGTAACCTAAATAGTCTGGTCTCTTATAATCTACAAAATCGAATATTATATTCTGTTATTAAATGTGAATGTTCTCAGTAGAAATTGAACAATTTAAAGATGTACCTAACCTCCAAATTTGCCAAATTAATAATGAAATGTATTTATAACCAGTTTAATTACATTCCAAAGAAGCTAAAGATGTAGATGTATATAATATGTGTAATATACAATAAGGATGTATGATTGTAAAGGGCCTCTTTACTGAGGCCACCAATACGCTTTATAAGGTTTATAAGATTTTATAAGATTTTTACAAAAGTGTTGTAAAGGATGAAGACACAAAATGAACTTTCTTATAAAAAGTAAAAAGGTAGCTTCATTTCTTCCTCCATTTCCCACAGAAACATCAAGGAAAACTAGACATCAACTCATCACATAGCATGTTTTGCTAAACAGACACTGTTACATCACAGGAATGACTTCAATATGCTTTAAATTCTCAAACACTGGACAGAGAACTGAACACAAAGCGTATTAACCTAATATTTATTAGCCTACAGCTCATAAGTAGCACTTTATTGCAAGCAGATAAACACCACATTCAATTCTTTAAAAAAACACAATAAAACAAATCATTATAAATTAGATTAAATGATTTTCTGATTATCAGTAGTTAATTGTTGTTGTTTTTTTAAATCAGTTAACTTTTTCTAACATACATGAAGGACAAAACTACAATTTTCCACAAAAAAAAAACACTGAGCAAAACCAACACTACACATCAAATGAATCCTGATTAGCCAACAGTTCAGACCTAGCATGTTGTTTTCAGGACTTTGCAACACATTAACAATACTTATCAAATTAACATAAATTAACCGCAGACACCTTACTGATTAACACCTTAAAGAGTTAATAACCAGACCAAAATGAACCTTATTAAAATATGGCATAATGGAAAAGTCTATTTACTGATTAAACACACAAATATGATTAAAATGTGGCCCAACACTTTATTAAAGTGGTATAAGACAAATGTAAAATGAATTAATCAAAATAAAATGATCAGTATAGCAAACATATATTTATTAGCATACAGTTTAGCAAGTTAGTATTTATATAATGTTTAGCTAGTGCTTTATAGTGATACTTATAACTGCAGTGAAAGCTATATAAGCAAACTAGCTTTAGGAACACGTTAATGACAAGCAAGTAACGACTAAGCTAATCACTGTAAGATTATAACTCCTTAAATACGGCTAATAAAATCGAAATTCATGTTTTAAAAGCAAAGATAACGTATAAGAAAGACACACGGTTTTTAATCAGTCAGCTGAATGCCTCAGCGGCCTGCTCACGGGCATTTTAACGGTCTCAATTTCAAAATATAACCGACTCGTTATGACGTAGCAGCCTCGCGCCGTTTTAAATCCGCACTGGAGGTCTAAACCTGGTTTAAATGCGGAGTAAAGCCGTTAGCAAACCTTTTAAACCGAAACCGAGTGAGAACAAGCTACTGCTTTAAGCTACTAGCATCGGTTGTAAACACTGTAGCACATGACGACATCTGGCTCAACGCTGGACACACAAAAAAAGAAATCAAAAATCCATGAAAGCTAGCATAAACCTGAGCAAAAAAACATCAGCCAAGAAAGCCTCGTAAGAGCTGGAGAGGGGAAAACAGTGTCTCTGTGAGGTAAAGTGTAAAAGTCCGACATTTTAGCAGCTCCATCATTAGTGTATTTCTGGTCCCTGAGTCGACTGAACATCTTCGGAAAGCTAGGTTTCAGAAGAGCAGCATTTCCTCACAAAGCAAAGACAATTAGGCCTTGTATAGCCTAATTAATATTTTTAATAAATGCCCAGTGACGTCGTAATATATATACATATATATCTGTGTTCATGCTTCCATAAAGAAGACAAATCCTTCAAGCTTTATCACACCATCATACACGCCTCTAACGCCCCAAAAGAGATCATTATTCACAACTTGAAAACCTAGAATACACTGTAGTTGGTGGTTTGGGGTTATGGGTTTTTTGGGGGGGGGTATTTGGGTGGTTATGGGGATTATGGGGGGTATGGCTGAGTATGGGGTAGGGGGTAGGATAGGTCATGATGTTGTCACTAAATGGCTTGTTTGTAGCTACATACAGGCCTGAGGGTGTCCCTGAGGGTTCGGTAGTCAGTGCCCTCAACAATACAAAGTAGATGTAACACCAACCCAACACACACTGAATACCATCAAGCATGCTAGCAGTGGTTAACACTGTAACCCAACCAAAGCCAGACTGAGAGAGAGATAGATATCAGCTGTATAAATGAGTATAATAGGTCTGGTGGACTCACCTGGTGGACAAAGACGTCTAATGGAGGGTCCACTGGACGCCCCTCGCTGTGGGTCATCGATATAAATCCAAATCCCATGCGCACATTGAACCATTTGCAGTAGCCGGATCCAGCCAGGACCTGCCCCGGGCTCCGCTCCTCCTGCCCCGGGCACCTGGCGGTGTCTCCTCCCGGCCCTCCTGCACGGTACAAACGGAAACACAATCCCGGTGAGGTAGTCGGTAATCAAGCTCGGAGTTTCAGCAACCTGGAGTTTTGCTTGTTTGCTTGGTTCAAGACAACACACACACACACACACACACACACACAAGAGCAGCAGATTCGCGACGTGTGTGGGCAAAAAAATGGAAATTCCCATTTTACCCCAAACCAAGTGTGAGGTGAGATGAATACATCACATCTAATCACGTTAAGGTGCGCGTGCACAACCGGGAATCATCACTCAGAAGTCAGCTACACCGCATGATCTACCTATTCCCTGTTCTAACCCCCGCCTGCTGATGGCGATTGCTCAATTTCACTCCTTCACCACAACAACTAACTTTTTAAAAAAACAAACAAAAAAAAACTCCACGTGCATACCGTAATTCACGTGCATTCGGGGAATGGGGGGGGGGGTTTGAAGGGGAGGGGGGGCAGGTGCGCGAGCGATTATAGCACCCCCCCCCCCCCGGGGGGGGGGGGGGGGGGGGGGGGGGGGGGTGGGGGTAGAACAGTAAAGGAGGTG
>JAKKZN010085568.1:324-11023 GCA_033441825.1 Pangasius elongatus | reverse complement strand
TCCTCTTCTGTAAAGTCTTGAGGCTTCACCACAAGTAAAAATGCATGAGGTCCAGGTTCACAAAATGAAACACACTCCTTCATTCTCTGACTCAGCTCCTCGTGGGAGAGCTGTGAGTGAAAGAGATGAGGTGTGTTGATGATGGAGATGTGTCTGTTCTTCACACGTCCGCTCACTTTGAAACTCTGCTGCACTGCTGAATGTGGAGGATCTTCAGTATCGAATGCTTCTGCTCCCAGGATGAAGTTTCCCACTCTGCTGGTTTCTGAGAGACTTTTCCCCAACACAACAATTCTCAGTTCAGACACTGTGAAAATATCAGTGGAGAAAATATAAAGATTCTACAAAACAATAAATGATCCCACAGTTCTATCAGTGAGAAATACAGTTTACAGATTGCACTGGCACATATTTATCTTTAAAACAACTCTTTAAAATAGAGTGTTTATTCATTTTCAGCTTTCAGTAATGTAATAATTCTACAGAAGCATGAGGTGCTGAGGTGCTGTGGCACTTCATGACTGAACAACTGAACTGAAGGAATCATTTCTCACTGAGGACAGAAACTGACCGATGATCTATAACGAGCTTTTTACTTTTAGTCTTAACACTTTATACATTCTTTAATACACAGTAATTTGTAGTGTAAAAACTTAAGTGTAATTGTAATTAAGCTATGTTTAAATATATCTTAAATGCATTTAGTTGTTATTACGAGTACCCTTTTTCTCAAACAGCTTATTTCTAAAGAAGATTTTAGATGTAATTTGTAAACACTTGTTATTATATTTGAAATCTATTATAAATATACTGCTAGGTGTACTGATACTCATATATACTTCAGAGCTACTTATACTGTATATACTTATATAACTGCCTTAACTATGTCTAGTTCAAATCTGTAAATGTCCATCAAACATGTTCATCTAAACGAATTAAATAAATAAAGTGATTATATTTGTATCAACACCAGAAAATATATGAAAAGCCTAAAAAAAACAAACAAAAAGAAATGAAAAAAGTTTTTATTAAGACATGAATTAGTATTAGTATTCGCTCAGCTCTGGTTCATCTGACTCACCAAGGCTTTGTATCATGTTTGCTATTTCTATTTGACCCACATTTACTTTCTTGTTTTGTGATTATGGTCTTGTTCTTTAACAGCCTATATGTATATCGCCTGACATTTTGGATTCTGAGCTTGAGATTATGTTTTGGATTTATTTTTACCTGCCAGTTTCTTTAATAAACTCATTCACGCACCTGTCGCTGTCTCTGCTGCCTGACAGAAGTATATTATTTAGGCACTTCAGCATACTTTGTTTTCACAATGTTAATAATAAACATAAAAAATAAAAATATGTTGTTTAACAAAGAAAAATATATTAATAATTGATGTGGTGATGTTTTTCTGAGACGTTTATGAGAAATCAGGAGTGTCAGCACTTTGTAAAAGTAATGGTTCTCAGGACAGAGGAGTTTACGCTCTGAGGGTTCTCAGTAACACGGCAAGCTATTTTTTTTGTCTTATTAATTTCAGGTGAGGGGAAAAAGAGAGGCTGGTGAGGGAATGACTGTTTATAGCTGCTATAATGTACGTGTCCCTGACCTTCCACAACATTGTAAACAGAAACTTTTGAAACATATGACATATCATTTATTACTAAATTAAAAATTGGACTTGTTGGCGAGTTGCTGTGGTGTAAGAGAAATAACACACATTGCACTGTGCTGTTATACAAAAATAATACACTTTGAGAGATGATTATTTACTGTGTACTGTATATAAAAGCATAGCCTGTTGTGTTATTCCTCACAAGATGGATGCAATAGCTTACTATCAGGAGGTGGGCTCATACTCTTCCTTCTCCTCGTTCTAGGGTCTGATGGATCTGTACAAAAAATTCACAAGCTGTAATTTACACAATATACTACAGCACCAACACATAATCATGATCACACGTTAAAATTAGTCACACATGGATTCAGTGGTGGTCAGTGGTGTTATAACTGGGGGCTCCTCTCTGGTGACTGATGGTGTTGGATCACTGCTTCGTTTCGACTGGGACAGGGAAGTAACAGGGAAAAATCAAGGTGGGGGAGTTTGTTTGTACATCAATCGAAGGTGATGTATTAACACCACAGTAAGAGAATCACCACAGTAAGAGAATTTTCCAGACATCGAACTGCTTTCTGTGTCATTAACACCTTTCTATTTACCATGGGAATTTCCTCAGATATTCATTAGAGCTGTATATATTCACCCAGAAGCAAATAACATAATTGCTGCTGAAACTGTCACTAAAGTAATATCACAAGTGAAATCAATTTCACCAGACACCCTGAAGCTTGTCCTTGGGGATTTTAATAGCTGTAATTTAAAGAGGTCACTGTGTGATTCTTATCAGTATGTTATCTGCCATACAAGACACAGTAAGACACTGGACCTCTGCTATGGTTCTATTAAGGAGAGATGAAATCCGTTGCTGGCCCTCCATTTGGTTTTTTGGATCATGGTGAATCTTCTCGCTGTTTATAAGTCAGTGTTACTGAAGGAGAAGATGCAGGAAAGGAGGGTGCAGGGTTTGTCAAAGGAAAGGTCCTCGGCCCTACAGGGTTGTTCTGATTGTACAGATTGGACTGTTTTTAAGGCTGCTTTGGAAAACATTGATGAACTTACAGAGAATGTGCATGACTGTGTGTCCTTTTTTTCTGAGATGGTCTTTCTTTACAAAGTGTTAAAGATTTCCCAAATAACAAACCATGGATTTAAAACAGTATAAAGTGTCTTCTACATAGAAAACAGGTGGCTTTTAAACAGGGAGATCTGAATGAACTTAGGGAAAATAAAAAGGCTGTGAGAGTAGAAATGATAGTATGTATAGTAGAAAAGGACAGGTTAAGATATAAGGATAAAACTGATAAAACATTAACTAGCAATAATTTAAGATTAGCCTGGTAAGGAATGAAAGTTATGGCAGGTTGTAAAGATAGATGTGGTAGGGATATTAGATTGGATGGTTTTACTTCAGATAAATAATTTGCTGATGAAGTGAATGCATTTTATTTAAAGTTTGATAATATTGCGTTTAGGTCAGATAGAGTTTTTTTTTAAGGACGGAATCTAGTCAATCTGTTAATATTGATGTGCAAAAGGTTAAAGTGTTAATATAAAAAAAAGCCCTGACCCGGATAATATTAGAGGTAGAGTTCTACATGTGCTGAACAGCTGAGTGAGATAGTTCAGTATATTGTTTCTCAGTCTTTTAGATTGCAAAGAATTCCTAGAATTTGGAAATAATCCATTATAGTTCCTGTGGCTAAGACTGGTGCTCCAAAGGAACTGAATAATTTCAGGCCAGTGGCTTTAACTTCATTAGTTATGGAGAGTTTTGTAAAAGTAGTTAAGGGAGAAATCCTACAGCACACGAAGGCTAGATTTGACCTTCTGTTGTTCGCCTATAGAGCAGGTAGGAGTGTTGAGGATGCTGTTCTTTTCTTGCTAAACTGTTTGTTTAAACACCTTGAGAATCCTAAGACCCATGCAAGATTGTTATTTATTGATTTTTTTCTTCTGCTTTTAACACAATTCAGCCACACTTGTTGATATAGAAACTTTTTTCTCTTTTTAATTTGGACTTGAATATCTCTGGGTGGATATTAGATTTTTTTTTTTTTAACAGAATGGTCTCGATGTGTTAGGGTCAATGGGGTATATTCATTATTTTTATATTCTGGTTCACCGCAGGGTTGCTGTCTATCACCCCTTCTTTTCATTATGTATACCAATGATTGTCGGAGCATGTGTGAGAATCATTTCTAATTTAAATTATTTATAAAGAACATGGTACAAAAACAAAGGACATGGTGTTTGACTTAAGGAGGTCACAACCTAGCACTTTGATGACTACAATAAAAGACACTGAGTAGGTTGATTGTTAGAAGTATTTAGGAGTGGTGATTGACAGCAGATTGAGTTTTGAATCCAATGTTAAGGAATTGAAACACATTCAGGGTTTCTTCGATAAGCCTCTTTTATAATAATTTTATTGAATCTGTATTGTGTGTTCTTTCTGTATTGTTGCATGGTATGGAGCTCTCACCCTGTCAAACACAAATAGGTTAGCCAGCCTTGTAAAGGTGGCTGAGAAAATTACTGGAGAGGAACAGACCTGTCCTACTGACCATATTCTATATGCATGTTCTGAGGAAGGTCCAAGCCATTCTTTGTACTTTGGATCATCCTTTATGCACTGAGTTTCAGTTTCAGCCATCAGGCCGTCGCTTTACAGTACCGAGAGGTAGGACTGAAAGAATTAAAGACTCCTCTGTGGCTGTGGCCATGGGGTTATTGGGTTATAATTCTACATGCTCTGATTACAGGCAATTTATTTATGTAAATCTGGTGATCTTATGTAACTTGCAACTTTATATTTGTACTGTATGTATTATGTCAGTTTAGCAGTACACACACACACACACACACACACACACACACACAGGGCTACTTGCACTCAGGGCTATGATGTATTTTCGTTTTAAAACAAAAAATAAGTACTTCATAATGTCATCAAAATAAGTGTCTGCCATGAATTATTAGACCGAATTATTCAACTACAAATGAAAAAATATTTTTAGCACTGTTGTGTCTACTGTGCACAGTGTCTTCAAAATTTAACATCTTATAGCTTCCACAGCTTCCCAGCTCAGTGACCTCAGAGACGATGGTTAGCAAAGAAATATTGTGATAATTTCACCATTTCCACCCATATGAAGGTCTGCAGCAGACATTTCAGACCAGATCAGCTAGCTAAACTAGAGAGAGATACCAGAAAAACAGTGCAATGCGCATTGCTCGGGTATTTATATCTTTTAGTAAGTATTTTCTTACCTTCATAGCTGTGTATTTATGACGAAACGTACAGTTTAAACCTTTCTCCAGCTTACTAGAAAAGGCCTTGCAAGTATTCCTATATCCATTTAAAGTCAATTATCTTGCAGAAAATACCACAATTACAAGTGCAGTCAACAAACTGTAAATGAAGGAACTGCAGTAAATAAAATGTGCAAGTAGCCCATTAACTGTAAATAGTGTGCTGCATTGAGTTCATGCTGACTTTCTCCAAATATCAAAGATAGTCGATAGAAAAGCTGTAACTTGTTCAAACCAGAAAACTAAATTCACATATTTATAATATTTTTTGAATTCATTTATTTCTGTAAAGCTGCTTTGTGACAATATCCATTGTTAAAAGTGCTATACAAATAAAATTGACAAGCTGACGGTTCTATCGTCTGTCCTTTTGCGCAAGTTGATTTGCTAAAAATGAGTATTTCCCAAACAATCTTGTACAGTTTGCACAAACACGGTGGAGTTGGTGAACATACAATATAGCCATGTCTCAGTTACATGAGATTCTGACCTTAAACTTAAATCTGTTTTTCAGGTGCAATAATGACTCGAGTGACAGTTGAAGAGTATTAATTCTAACATCACTGTACATTTGAATTTGAGATCAAAAGATGAATTTCATGATACTTACATCTAGACATGTTAAACAACTTAGAACATGGCACCTTTTGTTTGAACCTATGCATTTTTCAAGTGATAAAATATATTGGAACATGTGACTGGTGTTTCTTGTTGCCCAGGTGAGTCCTGTTAGATTGATTAACAACCAGACATGGAACAGGTCGGCCAAGGAAAACAACAGCAGCTGAAAAACCCCAAAACAACAGCCAGTGACATCAACAATCTCCACAGGGCAGGGGTGAAGCGATCACAATCCACCGTCTGAAGAAGACTTCAAGAGCAGAAATATAGAGGCTGTACCACAAGATACAAATCAGCTGTAAGAATCAGAAGGCCAGACTGGAATTCACAAAGAAATACAGAGATGATCCACAAAAGTTCTGGAACCAGACAGAAACATTCTGTCGGCCAATTTACAGAGAAATGCCTCCAATCTAATCAGGAGGAACGTCAACATGCAGCAAGACAACGACCCAAAACACACTGCAACACAACAAAGCACTTCATCAGGGGGAAGTGGAAGGTTTTAGACTGGACAAGTCCATCAGCAGACCTTAACTGTAACACTGCGGATGCCTTCTCAGGCAAATCAGTAGCTACCTGCACAGGCTTTTATAACACTGCGCTCCTGCACAGGTAATCAGCGAGAATAAGCAGCACCTGGCCACGCCTCTTCATGAGGCCTCCCAGTGTCTCACTCCGTGTGCTGACATAGTTCTGTGCCAACCAGCAGAATGGCGTCATGCTGCTCTGTCTACTTAATTCAATGGTTTGTGGTTTAGAAAAGTGAATATTGAGGTTCAGGGCTGTTTAATATTAAGGAAATATTTAGATCTTTCAAGTTCGGCCACTGTGTGTGTGTGTGTGTGTGTGTGTGTGTGTGTGTGTGTGTTCACTACAGTGTGTGCACTTGGATGGGTTAAATGCAGAGCACAAATTCCAAGTATGGATCACCACACTTGGCCACAAGTCACAAGTCACTTAAGTCACTTGGTTCCACTCCACACCATGTACTGTCCTCTCAGACAAGTGGGCCCTGCATGATGCTATTATACATCCTAGAGCCAAGCCCCATAACTTTAACCCAGCTGAGCAGCATTTCACCTCCTGAAGAGGAAACTAACAACATCTGAAAGAAGCTGTGCTACAAGCCTGGAAAAGCTTCACAAAAGAAGAACTCAGCAGTTTGGTGTCAGTGGGTCACCAGCTTGATGCAGTTACTGCAAGCAAGAGACATGCAACCAAATATTAAGTGTTATTTACCTTCATTTACTAAAACTATTTACTTATCTGTTCCACTACTTTTGCTCACCTAAAGATTGTGTGGTCTGCCAGGAAAGATGTTTTAAGTTGTTTAACACGTCTAGATGTAAATATCAGGAAATGAAAGCTGAAATTCTGATCTATTGTCTCATATTCATCTTTGATCTCAGACCCAAATGTGTTCAGTGTATAGCAAAAACATTAAAAAAAAAGAAAAAAAAAAGAATTGGCCTTGCTGTTCCAGTACTTTCGGAGGTAATACTTATACCAATACATCACAGTGCTAGTTAAATTTACTTACATTTTTAGGAGAATAATCCTTGGTGCTGTGTAAACCTTACTTAAAATATTCTCAGTTAAAGTTACTAATATTTTTATGTGGAAAAACACACACACAAAAAAACAACTTTTTTTGAGTAAATTTCATTCCAGTACTTTTTTTCAGTGTAGGTGATGCAGAAATACAATGACATAAAAAAGTAAACAAACTTTACAAGTGCGTGCAGAAATCATAAAAATCACCAGAGGATGAAGAACATTAAGCATGTTACAGTAAGATACCGACAGAATTAAACCTCACAATATGACATTTATCATCTAAAACACTATTCTTACCTGCACTTATACAACATGCGAAAGATGTCCTGCTCTCAGCAGTGTCCTGACTGAAACGACTTCAATCTTCAGAGTATCTCGCAGAATACATGTACTGTGTTGTCTTTTGTATATTTTGTTTGTGTTTGATTGTTTGTTTGATACATTAATTAAATTGCTGTTTCCGATTAAGTGTGTTTCCTGACTTGGTTCTGTAAAAAATGAACACGGTGTGTGTTTATACCAGGGGAATTCGGCACAACACCGGAAAGGGTAGAAACGCCATTTTACCGGACAGTCACACACAGGAAAAGACTTATTTATTTNTAACTGAAGTCATCATCTCAGACTAAACACATGTAAACATATCAAACTCGAATATGACCACAGAAAGAGGAAAATGTGTCCTGGGCCACTGACGGATAAAACGCTTCTTCATTACGCTTTGCTTTGGGTGTAGGTTCACAATTTATACACAGATTTATACACAAAATTGCATTTCATTTAGAGGGCAAATGGTTAATTATTTAACCCTGGTCTACTGGTTTAGATTGAGTTTATTATAAACCTGATCCTTACCTTCTGCCGTCGCCATTTCGCGTCCGTGGTGGACGAAGTGAAAGTGAAAGTAACACACACACACACACACACACACACACACACACACACACACACACACACACACACACACACACACACACACAGCCATCTAGTGGTCTCTTCCAGAAACACACTAAGACAAGAAGAATCAGAGTTTATTATATAATCTATCAACGATAAAAAAAATTACATTCATGTGAACAGTTCTGATTTGAAAACTTTAGGACTTCAATTCCCACGAGCAGTTTTGTACTCTGGTCTCCATCAGAAGCTGATAACTTCAACAGACCTCATGTGAAAACTGTGATGAATTTGAATTTCGTGGTCGCACAGCTGCACTATTTGTCCATGTAGTACACAGTTACAGAGGGATTTATTTATAAACGCACTATCAGTCACCCAGATGAGGACTGGTTCCTTTTGAGTCTGGTTCCTCTCAAGGTTAGTCAGGTCAACCCAGATCAACCCAGATCACGAACTCCATCTCCCAACTGTCACCGTGACCTACAAACATGACCACACTGGACTCCACTTCCCAGAATGCTCACACAGTTCCTTGTTCTCAGTCGCCGGACTTCTACCAACACACACCTCTTCCCAATTCACAATCACATATATAGAGAGACACTCAGTGGCTCTTTGTTTTCATGATGTTTGTTATTCCTGGTTTGATCCTGTCTCTGTCCCTGGATCCGATGTTTATTGCCTGACCTAGTTTGTCCTGTTTGCTGATCACATGACCACTGCCTGTTTTTGTCCAGTGTTTTTGAAATGTCTGCCTCTGTTTCATTAAACTGCTCAACCTGCATTTGCATTTGTCTCAGCCTCCATTTTGTGACAACATTTCTTCCTCATAACATCTCAGGGAATTTTTCCTCACCACCGTTGCCTCTGGCTTGCTCATCAGGGATGAATTCATAAATTTAAAATGTATATCCAGACTTTCTATATTTGTGTAAAGCTGCTGTTATGACCCAGCGATAAGGCCAGGGAAGAGTCAGGGTCAGTAACTAACCCTATAGTGAGTGGGTGGATGGGCCAGCTAGGCTGATTAATACAACAGAGGGAAAATATAAGTCCACAATCACCTTGTTAGTATACAGAGTTTACTGTGCTTTCTTGTTCACCAGTGCTTTACATTTAAACACACATTAGCATGCCAGACATAACACAGATACTTACAAGGAGTATTAACAATAAAGAATTTGGTGGCGCCAAAGGAAAGAACATAATATAACCAAAACCAAACTTCCCTATTCTCAAATTTACACGCATTCACCTAGAAACAAACCAAACCAAAGATGTCTACCCACACTAGGTTTCTCTCACTAAATACAAATACATGGGTTGGCCTCTTTCCTAATGTGTTTAGACAGCTTGTTAGCTATGTGTGGTGTTATGTACAAGCCCTTTCTTACCTGTTTGAGCCCTGTTAAACAAAAGAAAAACAGACAGCATACATAGGCTGGGTCTTATGGGAGGAATCATAAAAAAACAATCAAATCAGAACAGGACTCAGTAAGTCAATTACAGACAACACCAATGTTCACAACTTCTTCAGCTTTTGTCACGCTCTCAGCTCTTTCGTCTCTCTCTACTCTCCTCTTCCAGTTCTGGTTCCAGAGCAGCTTTTATGGATTGTACTTCCTCCTCTTCGCGGCCTGGATTTGTTGAGGCAGTGAATGATGGTGACATGCTCCTGTGAGCAACCTGCAATGTCTAAGAGACTTACAACATAATTACTGATTAAAACAACATGCCGTTGCACATAACACTGCTTCATGACAATGTCTGTTGATAAAAGTGCTATACAAATAAAATCAAATTGAATTGAAGTTGAATTATACATTTCAAAGAGGCTCAGGGGTATAAAAATGTATGCATGATGCAATATAGAGAGATGCTTTTACCATCATGCATCCTATGCCCTGGCCAATGACTCTGGAAGTTCTCTTCACCTCTATTCTCTTTATATCATGTATTTGTGTTTTGTATAATTTATTACTTTATCTCTAAATACTCAGTAGTTCTTCTGAAAGAAGTATGGTGCATTAAGAGTGCATGATTTGTATGATTTATATGGCTTCTAGAAATCGGTTTCTAGACAAAGGTTTAGTATGTTAGACATGTTTAAAAGTGACCACTGACAAGCTAATATAAAAGGCTAATACTTGTTTAATACAAGTTTAAATAAAACAGCATCTGACAAGTAAATATGAAAGGCCTAGGCTCGCACGTCAATAGAAGCCTCTGGGCTAACAGAATAATTGTTTAATAAACTGGCTATATAAAAGCCTCTGATTTAGAAACGTCACTTTCTAATGAAAGATTAGCATGAAGCTGTTTAAATACGATCAGAATTACACTTCTAGCAATAACTAAAAGATCATTCTTTGGAGCCACATATTTAAAATCACAAAGCTAAAACATACATTTAACCTTCAGCTGCACATATTTCTGTCCTTGGTAATAGTAGAGCAGTGGACTAACATAACATCACTTTATATTTTAGTCCTCCAGTTTTATCTCTGTTAAAGCGTATAAACAATATTTCTGTTTAGTTGTGATACACATCCTGTAAATACTTTCAGAAGAGGAAACGCCAACGCTTTGATTTTGTGCTGTCTCGCTCTGATTTGGTGCTGTGTAGCTCTGATTTGGTGCTGTCTCGCTCTGATTTGGTGCTGTCTCGCTCTGATTTGGTGCTGT
>JAKKZN010085271.1:0-11162 GCA_033441825.1 Pangasius elongatus | reverse complement strand
AGATTCAAATTATGACATGTTCATTAATAGATTAAAAAAATTGTAAAATTGTTGTGCCGTACGAGGAATAAAACCCTTCAGGGAAATGATCAGCGAGGTGCTGGGATGAAGCGCAGTCACGTGTTACCGCACCAGAGTCGATTACTTTACTGTAACAGCACATCCTGAAGCGTTTTATTCCTCTTATGCCACAGCAGCTTGAAACCGAGTACAGGTGTTTTATTCCTTACGCATCTGATACAGTAAAGAACAATCTACAGGCCTTGGATTGATTTCCAACACACAGATCACACGCATAGTGGCTTTATTTCCACGGGAATATACTACAGGAATATTTGTCGCTAAAAAGGGAAAAACTGAAGAGTGTAGTGTGGTAGATGGTGTGTGTGTGTGTGTGTGCTTGCACTTTATTCTCTTGGTGTGTGTGTATGCATGTTTAATAATGAACGTAGGGAAGAATGTGTATTTGGTTCCCAGAGGTATGAAAATTGCAGATTGGAGATCATCTTGTCAGAATGTTTATAATGCAGGAGGCTAAATACTTTTGAAAAAGATAAAAGACGTGTCCACGCTGTAGTTGAGGTCTTCAGGGTGAGTGTGTAAGCTCTGTATCTGGAAAGAGAGAGACTTCCTGTGATCATGCTCACATGGTACCGAGTCAGATATGATGGCTTGAAGACTGATAGTTCGTTCTTTTATTATGAAGATCATTCTGAGGCAGGTGTACCTGAGGGTGGGTCCAGGCTCGAGGCCTCGTTCTTCCCCAGAGCTCGGCGGAGTGAGGAGAGGGTCTGCTCCGGGATTCGCTCCTGTTCTGCCACCGATTCCAGGTGATCGAGTACGTACTGATCAGCGTCCGTCAGAACGAAACGCCATCCAAACACTGAAAAATGAAATGAAACGAAATTGTTGATATGGTGAAGTTTTTGTAGAGATGTTTCTTTAACAATTATGGAAGGAGTCTCCAGTGTCAGAGCTTTTTGTAACAGTTTTTACTGTTTTACTTTTAAGTTTTAGGTTCATTCATTAATCATTGTCAAATTTCTGTGGTGTAACAGGAATAAAACAACTTAGGCCATGCTGTTATTGGAAAATAATCAACTTCAGGATGGTACCAGTGAGTCTGCTTCATCACACCACCATGTTGTTGATTATTGTCCTGTAACAGCACACCCCCACGTGGTTTATTCCTTACTTAATGTAGTAAGAGTCAGAAGCGGCCCGTTACCCTCCACCGTGGCTCCTATGGCAAAATCAGCTGGTCCGTAGTACTCCGGGTTTTCCACTGTGCTTCCGGGTTTGGGAATGCGCGTCTTCTCCAGGAATCTTCCTCCGATGATGCCGGAGTTGCGCGTGGACTTCTCAAAGATGCTGATCATGTTGTTAGACAGGAAGTAGTAGAGAATGAAGCGACGGCCCTCATCCTGAGGATTCTGGGAGTCCTGTAGCAAGCGGAGCGATTTTTACAGCTTAGCAACGGCAAGGTAGATTTCTGTGTGTGTCTGTGTGTGTCTGTGTGTGTGTGTGTGTTCTCACCAGCCCGGCAGCGTAGCGGAGCACTTTGTGGTCATTTTCCAGCAGTTTTATCAGGTCTTTCTTGGGCGGCTTAGGAATCAAAGTCAGACAGTTTTGGAGAGAGTCCTCAAGCAACCCGAAGCCGTTGTATGGTGGGATCACCTGTGTGTGTGTGTGTGTGTGTGTGTGTGTGGACATAAAAAGGAACACGATATTACCTATGGCACATACTTTGCCAAAAACAACTATCTTTCTTACTTACTTAACAACTATCAATCTTATTTACCCTCTTGCACACTTGCTCAAGCTTTTTCTCCAGTGGGAGGGGCTTGAGCAGGATGTCAGGGTGATGCTGCTCGTAGTACTTCCGGGTGAACTCGTCACAATCATACAGCAGGAAGTGCTTTCCCAAAAGCCTCAGCTTCTCCCCGACCCGGAAGTCCTTTGGAGAGTAATACTCATCAGCCTCATGTGGAGACACTTCGAGAACACAGCTAGGGAACGGCTCTGAGAGAGGGAGAGAGAGGGAGAGAGAGGGAGTGTGCGTGTGTGTGTTAGATTGTGTGTTATATTGGTGTGTGTTAGATTGTGTGTGTTTGTGTGCACATTATTCTATTGGTGTGTGTTAGTGTGTGTGCATGCACATTGTAACATTGGTGCTTGTTAGACTGTATGTGACTCCATGCTGTTGTATTAGTGTGTTAGATTGTGTGATAGTGTGTGTGTGTGTGTGTGTGTGTGTGTGTGTGAATTCTCTGAACTCGTCAGGTTTGATGTGGTCGTCTCTGACACTCGGTGTGGGCAGAAAATCAAGATAAGGGGTTAAAGGGGTGTGTGTGTGTGAGACAGAGAGACACAGACACTCACGACAGGCTGGTTTGATGTCTTTATGAATCCTCTGTCTCCGCAGCAGCAGGGGAAACGTGTCTCTGCCGCTGTTGGGCTCCTGAACCTCGCGGATCTCCACCGAATCATCCACCAGATAATACTGTACGGTTACAGGCCTCTTCTCACCATACAGAGAGTCTGAGTCATCCAACAGAGCAAAGAACCGCAGCACCTACACTTAGACACACACCACACACCACACACACACGCGCATTTAAACTTTTATAACCAGTACGCGAGTACCAGTCTTGATCGTTAACAGACAGACGCGGTGTGTATCTGGACCGCCTCTAGGTGGCGCTGGTGCAGCAGCATCAGTGCAAATTATTGATTTTTCTTTTTTTTTTTTTGCTGTGCTGTGTCTGTATTGTGCATTTTAATTGTGATAAATGACAAGGAGTCATTATTATTATTGTTTTTGTTGTTACCGCCATTATTGTTGATGTTGCTGTTGTCGTTGTTGTTGTTTGGAGAAGTTCGAATGGATTTGGATCACATTAAGGCAACAGTAAATATACATCTGTTGGAGTGTCGGAGCACATGATTATAATTTCCTGTGTGTGTGTGTTTTACCTTACGGTCCTCAGTGAGGAACTGTTTGAAGTGGTCATATTCTGATGGTGTAATGAAAGTGCGCTCGGGCTGAGCTCGGCGGGTCGTGTAGGGGTCACTGGGGGTCGGTTCTGGGTCGTTCAGGGCTATCCCCTGACTCTCCATGAACTCCTACACACACACACACACACACAGACATTTAGCTTTGCATTAAAGGAAAAAAAAAGGCTTTCCAAGATTGCCATGACATCTTCGGTGTGAAGTGTGTGTACCTGGGTGAAGGCGTCGCAGTGTGTGATTCTGTACACGGTGCCGTACACACGCAGGTCCGCGCCGAGGTTCAGGTCTTTCCAGTGGTAGTGTTCTCCGCGCTCGTTCTTGGGCAGCCGCTGGCGTTTGAGCAGTTTCCCCTGCGGCATTCCCGAGTTTTCCACCTCCGGCTCCATCACGCACATGCTGTCGTCCTCCAGGTAGTAATAAAACACGACGGGACGCACGCGCCAGCGCTCCTCCGGCGAGTCCAGCACCTCCTGCTGGAAGTAGCCATAGAAACGCAGAACCTGGGGTGAGAGAGAGGGGGCAAAGGTCACAGAGTGTTACAGGGTCAGGTCAGAATTGTGAATGTGAATTTCTAACAGAAATGGATTAACCGATGTTTGAGATTGGGATGAATTTACAGGAAAGCTGGAATGAAGTGTTGGTTACCTTCTTGTCGTAGGCGACGTGGGCCGGGACGAAGTCGCTTGGAGGAGTGTGTGTGGACGTGTCACGTGAGGTGATGGGTGTCTGGATGGAGAGCTGGTTCATCTCGTTATGGAGGAGGTTTTCTGAGGTTAAAGGCTGCTGTCCGATCCCCACTTTGGGCCGGATGGGTAGAGCGTAGCCATTCTTATAGGATAAAGTCTGCGCTCTGTGGAAGGCCGACTTCTGTAGGGGTTAAAGTTTAGGATGAAAATGTACATTTAGGACAGAGATGAGTGTCTCACACACACCTGCTCGTGCAGTCTGTTTATTAGACTGTTTGATTTCATCTATCTTTTAAGATTATTACTTGTCACACTGTACGAGACGATCGCAATAAAATCTCGACCTGCGTGATAAATAACAACGCAATCAAGAATTTCTTACATTGACGGAAGTTTGTCGTCAAACGGTCTTTGGTTGCAGTGGCGCTAAATTGTTGTGATCGCCGATCTCGACACACGGCCGAAGGCCTCAAAATCGGCTTAACCAGGAATAAACAGTTACTAAGAATGACAGCATCACGCGGTGCGGCTCAAGCACCAAGTACAATAATGCGATAATAAAAGTGCCAGTTTTGTCCCGCAAGCTTCATATCTGACCGCTTGCACCCGCACTAATGAGCGTAAAACGACCGCGCTCAGGTCTTTGTTGAGTAACATGGGATCCCAGTTTCCATGCTCCTCTAGGGTTAGGATGAGGGTTAGAGTTAGACAAAATGGATAACAGACAGGAATTGCTATTAAAAGAACACAAATCTAAACATTTTAATTAATAAATAGACATTCTTACAATCACTTTTTTTTTTTTTTTTTACAGGTAAAGAGGAAAAATATATAGTACACACTAGGAGTTAGTGATTAATGTTGCTGCTGAATAACATTTAGTGAGCTGGATTTTAGGGGTTTTTTTTTTCCCATGCGTTTTTTAAATTTAGGTGTCGTAAAATACTTTTCATCTGTCGTAAAACATCCAAAATATGGTTCTCGTTTTTATTTTTATTTTTTAACTTGTTTGTCTACATTCTAAATGTTAAGATATGCAAAGGAGAGTTTATTTACAAATTCCTGTCTATAAAAGTAGAATCAGTGTGACTTTTTCGTCTCTGTTATTTGTTTAGTTTAGTGTGTAAACTTTCTCACCGTTGTGTCCCGGAATGTGTTTCCTGGCAGGAACGGAAGCTCGCGCGCTGTATTCACAGACATTATACACTTCTAATCTTTTAAAAGAAATTCATGTAAACACTTTTAATATGTCACTTTCGCTACAATTACTCTTAAAGTTAATATCAATAATAATAAAAAAAAACTGACTCCCCTGAGACGTTTTGTCCACGTTAACCTATCTTAGGTAGTGTCTGTGTCACCCATGGTAGCCATAGTAGCCATAGGTTTCCATGGTGAATGTAAACCTATCGGTGCGGTCAAACGGAAATAGAGAATGCGCACGTTCGACAAAACCAGACACGTCAACAGCGACACCATCTTGGATGGGTCACCTTTTCAACTCGAGTGCTTTGGTTTCAATTTGCGCTAAACAATAATACATAATAAAAGAACCAGTCGTTTTTAACAAGTATAAAATTTTAACCAAGTGTCTGCTTTCGTTTTACGAGAGGGACTCTAGTTGATAGGTCTGACTACACACTCACTTTTTAATTTTAAGCTCAGTGAAAATATTTACAGTGCATATATAATTTATGAAATTTATGACCTATATAAGTAACAGAGTCATACTTTTGATTATAGGGGTTCTTTTGAAAACCTAAAGCGAGTTAGTTTATTTCCTGAATGCCTACACAGTCTCGCATTGAGTTACAATTTAAAAATCCGTCCCTTTCCAATATGGCGGACGCACTGAGGCTAGCAACACCAGCTAATGCGGCACCTAGCGTCTGCTGTTTTGCTAGCTAGTACATATTTACTTTTATAGGAGAATATAACAACTTAGAGACAGTGGACATGAGACAGAACTGTTGAATATGAACAATTAGGTCAGATGTGTTGGTAAAATACTAAAAAAAAGTCTAAATACGAGCAAATTACACTTAGAATTGACTGCTAACTCAACAGTAACAGGTTTCGCCAATACTGAGAAACAGCAACACCGAATAAACCATTGACTCCAGTTTTAAATGTTTTTTAATGGATTTTTAATTTATTACAATTTGGTGCGTTATAAAGTGGTATGTGTAATGTTATTTCACCACCAGAGGGCATGCTAAGCTTAAAAAAAAAAAATAAAAAAATAATAACAATAATAATAAATTGACGCCACAAAAAGCTGAGTTTATTTGAAATTTATTCCAAGCACAGGTAAACATTTTGGTTAATGCAAGTAAGGCACTGGCTGCAAGTACAAAAACAGATTCTGGACATTATTTCTGACTCCCAGATGGTTCCTAGTGCACTCTATAGGCCTACAGTATAAAATAATAATATATATTCCAGTACAGAGCTCCTTCCAGCTCCATACTTCCTGGATTAGAGCACTATGTTAAGGAAAAAAGCCTAGCTGCTGCACTACCTGTCCACTAGAGAGCCATCTGCAATTCAGTTTCATATGAACAGCTACTTTAATGCAGTAAGAACTACAGCAAACTGTGAGGAATCTGGTTTACTTCATTGTTGTGCTTATGTGAAGTCGAAACCCTTTAAGCATCCCAGCAGAGAGTTTATCCACGCAGACGCAGACGAGAGCCTGCAGTTTTCATTCAAACGCCTGAAAAATAACATGGCTCTCAGACATCATGCTGATTGGTGATGGAGAACGTGAACATTTGCTTATTGTTTTACTCAGACTGTCATGATCTATTTTTTTCCCAAAACCACCATTTACATTTCCTGAGTTTTTTGTTAAAGGAAAAAAAGGCACTTCTGCTTGATTCAGACTTAAATCTCAAAGCTAATGGTTGATATTTCATTACTAAACTACATTATGGTGTGAAATAATGGTTTATAACGTCCAGGTAGTGCACCTTCATGTCCACAAAGGTGTCAGGACATATTCTATAAAAAATATAATTTCCAATCCATTATATGTGTGACACAATTTTATTTATTTATGCTATATCAACAGCTCCTAATGAGGTACTTTTTGGTTTAAAATGTATGATTTTTAATTAATATTTGTGTGATGTTATGAATTTCAGCTACTCCTACACAAAGTGTGAGCGCCACAGCTGGAGAACTGGAACTGTGCTCTTCCCCACCGCCGGATAATCCCAGTCCAGTACCAACGGTTCCAGCCGTGTGCTTTTTGGTACCTGCTCATGCTCAGACTTCATGTGATGCAGGTACGAGGCTAAGATTACAGCTCATTGCTGATTGGTCACGCATAACAGCAGGTGTCTGATCTCTTGTATGGAAATGAGAGTGGCTTTGAGGTGGGGTGTGTATTTAAGGCCATAGACGGGTATGTGGGTGTGTCTTTGAGTCCATATATGGAAGCCTTCCATATTGGAGCCAAGAAAATACTGTACCAAGAAGATATTGCACACTGAAATGATGATTCGGTTAGCTCTGTTGCCATCAGTAGCTGAATTTCTGAAAAAAGTGACACAAAATGCGACTGAATCTGTTTCCATAAACTAGTCATGCGAAAATGCTGTGAAAGTGATGAGTGAGAAGAGACTACAGTACAGAAAGTGCACGTCGCGTCCGTTTTTTTCGCCTGTGTACAAAAAAAAGGGGAAAAAAACAGCAGTTTAATGGATAGACTTAATGTTTATATTCATTTATTCATCTTCAGTAAGTGCTTTTGATTTGTTACATAAATCAAGAAAAAAAAAATCTTCATCCTAACAATCCATGATGTCCTCTTTGGCCATGTTTGTGTTTATTTATACGTAGAAATAATTGCTGCAACATGTCACCTGCGTCCCCTCCTCATCATTTTTCATCAGTTATTTGGAGGGGAAAAAAAAAAAAGTTTCCGATACTCCTCTTTAACCAGCTTTTGAATCACAGTAAATGTTTTTTTTTTAATATTTCCATAAAGAAATGGATGGAAATGCCCACAATAACTGTTCCACGTGTCAATCAAGTTTCTTTGGCTTCTCTCGTGTTTAAACGTGCAGTGGAAAAACAGTCTCAGTCGCATCTATTCTCCTCTCATGGATAAAAAATTTCTGCTGGGAAGTTAATAAGGCATTAAAACGGTCTGAATATATACACTCCTGTTAAATACACTCGCACACCATGTCACCTCGTACGAGGACTGCATTCGCATAGCTTCATCAACCAGGAATTAAAATGGAAAAAAAACGAAAGGTGAAATACACTTGTCGTCGTTTATATTGTAGCACGTTCGATGTGTTACTCGGGTGATGTGACTGAACTCAAAGGCAAAAGAAAAAAACAAAACAAAAATGCAGAATGTATTCGTGTTGGTGGCAGAAATATGCTCGGTATTCTCACTGCAGTTGTTTTTTTAAAAAAAAAAAAAGCAGGGGCGGAGTTTGAATGAACAGGTAAGTGGGTGTGGTTAAGCATGCGATTACAATATCCAATCAAATCAACTCCTAGCATTCCCTTTATAAGCTGAGTGACTGTTGAAATGATAGGATTACAATTAGTGATATTTTATAATAGAAATATTTAGAGTGTAAGTAAGAGTGTAACAGGCGGAAAAATTCACTGACAGACTTCAGAAGTCACCCCGACACGCCACCAGTAAAACGGCAAGAACAGAAAACAAAACAAAAAAGCAATTTAGCAACACGCTAACCTTGTACCAGCGTTACTGCTCATGCTCTCTAACCCTGCGCTCACATCACAGCGATTTTTCACCTCGCGTCTCTCGAACTGCTCTTCGCCCATCACTTGTGGGCGTGTACTATCTTTATCCCGTTGCCATGGTTTGACAGGTTCCACCAGGCTAGTGCGATATTCCACACAAGCTAGGTGCAGAGCGTATATAAATCCACCCATGTGACCGCAAATCAACTGTCTTCCTGCTAAAAAAAAAAAAAATCAAATTCTGGACAGAAGTGTGGGTATAAATGAGCCCAAAACAACCTTTAACTCTTGGTGATTTCTGCTTTCATGCTTTTACAGGGTTAAAAACATTGATGTTTTGCGTAAATCAAACAATCGAAGCTTGTAGTAGCGGAGCGAGTCAAATATATGGAACAGAGAACGTTTCACGCTCAGGGGAAACAGAACCGCACCGCCGTACCATGCCTGTCGGTAGTTGCCGAATCGATTCGCTTTTCTTTTATGTAAAAATCTATTTTACTCAACTTGACATCACTAGCCCCGCCCACTTTGCATTGTTAACCATTGCTCCCTTACTGCTGCCAGGAAATCGCCGGCTCTGGCTGGAAACCTCTAGCTGCCGGTGCGATTGCAGGCAGTGTTACGATATTTGGCGTCCTCCTCTGCCCTCTGAATAAGGCACGTGACATGTTTTGCATAAAACGTCCTGTTCACATGCGGAAAAAAACGACCTCTGTGAGGTTTACGGTTCGGAACGTTTCGCAGTAAAGCACATCCCGTTTTGTAGGATAAAATCTTAAGAATCGTTTTACATGGAAACACTCGGATTACATCCCTGAGCTATCACACATCTCTCCAAAAGAAAAAAAAAAACGCTGCCACAGTATAAAAATATGTCATAACTATCCAGGGACCAAAACAATAAAAAATATTAAATATTCAAAATATATACTTTATAAGGGCTGAGATGAATTCCAAGCATTTCTATATATATGTATATAATATATATATTTTTTTCTTTCTTTTTTTTTTTTTTTTAAAAGATAAAGTTCAAAGGCAGCACCATTTCACCGAGGTTGTGTTAGAAGGTGCATTCCAGCATGAAACGTACTGTCATACATCCTGTCGGATTAGTAGCTAGTGAGCCAGCTAGCATACAAAAAAATTCAAAATTGCTCCTTCTGAATTAATGACCCTTTTAAGATCTTCATCAGGGGATGGGCTGATGGGGTAAAATTCATCATTTCTCCCCGAGTGTTCCCGTTACAAACAGTCTTTAGACCTGGTCACTGCCTTTGGTCTTGTCCTCTACAGTCTCCGCCTCCCATTTTGACAGGCAGAAGGAATGGACCAATCAGAATGCTGGAGCTCCTTAGAGCTTATTCAGTCTTTCAAAGCTGCCTAGGTCTAGGATTGTTAGCTATTAGCTGTTAGCCTCCTCTTGGGCTACATCCTGGACTACATTCCAGGGAGGTGGTCATATTAGCATGACCTTTGACCTCAACACAGTGAAGGTTAAGTGTTAGCAGGCACACACACATTCAGTGGGAGGGTACAGTTTGTGGTGGTGTCCTCTGTAAAGACTACACATCCCAGCAACATCCACAGTATTCTGCTCTGTTTGTGTGTGTGTGTGTTTAGTAATAGCGGTTAAGGCTGCGTGTTCCCGGGACGTCAGGCTGTCCGTTCATCCAGATCTCTCGGATGATTCGCTCCCGCTCCTCCAATCGCTGTGCTCGCTCCAGCTCCTCAGCCGAGGTGAACACATTCGTGTTTAGCGTGCGCTCAAAGCGCCGCCGTCGCCGCGACGACAGGTCCGAGCCAGAGTCCCAGTCCGAATCCGAGTCGGAATCAGAGTCCGAGTCGGCCGGGCGAGGCCGTTTCTTCGCGACGACTTGCCGCTGTTTACACTCCGTCCGGCAGGAGATCTGCACCACCAGCGCGAAGAGTGTGAGGAAGAGACCGACACACACACCACACATAAAGTACAGCGCACAGCGTTCCGGGTGCTCTGTGGACACACACACACAACGTCAACAGGTAGGAAAGGTGTGTATTCTTTTCTCTCATATATTATACAGCTATATAAATGTTTGTGTATTTGAGGGAGATGGATGGGGAGGGAGGATGGTAGGAGGCTAGGGAGGGAGAGAAGTAGGTATGAAGAGGAGCTAGAGAGGTACCTCCCCCCACCCACCTGTCTACCTCCACCACCTATCTTCCTCCCTATTACTGTATCTATTCCTCTGGCTCTAGCTGCTTCTGTCTGTCTGTCGTGGGTGGGTGGGTGGTTGGTAGGTAGGTAGGAAGGAGCTAGATTAGGAAGGAAGGTAGGTAGGGGCTAGATTAGGAGGGAGGGAGGAAGGTAGGTAGGAAGGGGCTAGATTAGGAGGGAAGGGAGGTAGGTAGGTAGGTAGGGGCTA
This sequence comes from Pangasius elongatus, assembly GCA_033441825.1. Lineage (NCBI taxonomy): Eukaryota > Metazoa > Chordata > Actinopteri > Siluriformes > Pangasiidae > Pangasius > Pangasius elongatus. Next base: position 325 of record JAKKZN010085271.1, on the reverse strand, counting down.
GATTAGGAGGGAGGAAGGTATGACAGGAAAGTAGAGAGTGAGGGAGGGTGGTACCTCCCACCCTCCCTCTGCCTATCTACCCTCCCTCCCTCCCTCTGCCTATCTACCCTCCCTCCCTCCCTCCCTCCCTCTGCCTATCTACCCTCCCTCCCTCCCTCCCTCCCTCTGCCTATCTTCCCTCCCTCCCTCCCTCTGCCTATCTTCCCTCCCTCCCTCCCTCCCTCCCTCCCTCCCTCCCTCCCTCTGCCTATCTTCCCTCCCTCCCTCCCTCCCTCCCTCCCTCTGCCTATCTGCCTATCTACCCACCCTCCCTCCCTCCCTCCCT